>PVIR01011201.1:0-47802 GCA_004026965.1 Petromus typicus
TATAAGTATATGTGCCAGTGGATGTATGCATTTGAAATCAATTAACAATATGACATTTTATGGCAGTCTTGTGTCAGTTGGACACGTTACACATTCATGTTCATGTGGGAAAGATGGACATGGTTGTGTTCATCACTCAATGCAAAGTTTACAAACAAAAATACAACTCTGTCAGATTCTCCTGCTTGTGAACCGAACTGTTCACAAGGAAAAGCATTCATGGACTTAGGCACCACTGCACTTCACTTGTGTTCTTATAAACTTGCTGCTCAGTGGAGACGTGAAACTTGAGTCCTAACATCCTCCTATTTCAGATTCAATGCCTTTTACTCTGAGAAGTCTTTCCGGTTAGATACTTTTGTCATATCCTCCATTTATTAAATATTCATATATTTCATTTTTCTCTTTTATGATACAAATAACCCCATGAGGGCAGAGAGGATGCCTGCTTTGTTCATTGCCCTATCACTAGAAGCAGAGTAGTACTTGACATGATATATAATCAATGAACAGCTGATTAGCAAATGAATGAACAATAAGCACGGCATGTCTGCTACTACACCTCATACAATGAAATAAGCCACTACTAACCTGCATGATTTTATTTAATCTTCATAACATCAGTCCTTTTATTTCTACAGATTCCAGGAGAATGGTGAACTACAGAGAAGACAAGCCAAGACGGAACTCAGGCCCTCCACTTTGTAAAGCCTGTGCTCCACTGGCAACATGCCCCAATAGTCTTGTCATTACTCTACTGAAAATACATCATGGTCAGACTTCACAAAAATGACATTAAATGCCATTTTTCTAGTGAAATGTTTATCACTAACTAAGTGGGTATCGGAAAGACACGTACTATACTTCTACATTATAATGCTATATACTATTAATTGATTTCCAAGATGACAAATATAGTTGAGTACTGATGTCATCCATTTCAGTTGTATGATCCATAGAGGGAGAGAATTGGTTTAAATATTATCTTTGTTCAAAGGATAATGTGCAAACAATGTTTACTTTTAAAAATGCTTAGGGCTTTTCCTTTTCTGAATCCTATAACTGCTTTAAATTAGTAATTCTTGTCATGAGAAATAATTAGTGTTATTATCCTGATGGTTGTGTTGACACTTGTTTTGCTTTTCAAATCGTGCCTCTGAATGGAATTTAGATTATTGAATCAGACCTTTAAATACAGGAGAGATGGCTCTGGGTTGTCTAGAGATGTATTTCCAAAAGAGGGAATCTATGGTGCCTGGTCAGTGTTTTCCAATGATTCCATCTGAAGGTGGATTCAGTTATAAAACATATCAACTGCCATTTTTTTTTTTTTTTTTTTTTTTTTAGGTTTTTTGAGACAGGGTCTTGCTTTGGAGTTCAGGCTGGCCCTGAGCTCAGACTCAAACTCATCACAGCAATCCTCCTGCCTCTGCCTCCCGAGTGCTGGGATTACAGGCGTGAGCCACCATGCCCGGCACTGTGGTATGTGGTATGTGGTACTGGTTGCTGCTGGGCGTGAGTCTCCACACCCAGTATAGTTATGTGGTTACCGGGGATCGAACCCGCGTCCTTGCGCTTGCAAGACAGGCGCCGGAACCACTGAGCTAAACCCCTGGCCCCTCAACTGCCATATTTTTGCCAGAGGCTTTGATTTCACAGAGCACACTGGAGGAGAGTGAAACAATTTCTTAAACTATTATTCTGAGCAGTAAGCAGGGAATGACTGGCAAAATTGAGGAAGAATTGGATATTGAGGAGAATGATGATTATTCTTACAACACATGATATCTGGAGGGGACACAGAAAGCTTGATATCTTCATATTTAAGTGGAGAAAGAACATATCTTGCATCTCAAGTGTAATTCTGGCTGTACATCATAAGTGATCTAGTGAAGGGATAAAGGAAGATTAACATTTCATTGTAGGTCAGGTCAGATGCAAGAAGAAAACAAGAACACATAAATCATAGCTAATGATGGGACAATTTCTATTAATAAGTCTAAATGAAAAAAAAAGATTTGAAAAAGTACTAAGAGCAATAAAAGGGGGTTTTGGGACAGATCAGAAAGTCCATCTCAGATGGTCCAAGAAGAGATAGTTTTACTACCTGCAGCAGTGCCTTTATTCTAGAAAAGACACAGAAAAAGCTGCTGTCTTTGCTCTTGTCCTTGGTAAAAAATTTAAACACTGAGAAAACATTTGGTGGAATAATGACTCTCAATATGAAAGAAATCATAATACAGGACTTTGCTATTTTAAGAAACTATTATTTTTTTTCAAAAGGATCACATTCAGAAGCTCCCAAGAAAAGCTGTTTTATAAACAGCTGAAGACCTTTAAGTGAACAGGAAATTGAACATTGAAAATGTGCAAATATTTTCAACTATTTTTGTGTGGGAAGAATGAATTTGACAAATGAGATGGGCAATGTTACAGTAATTCCTGGTAAGTTTCTAAGATCCACCAATGAAAGGAGAGTTTGTGATGTCTGTGAAAAGGGAGCTGCAAGGACATGACAGTGTGAGTCCACCATACTCGCACCCGGCAGCCGCCCTTTTCTCCCTCTTAGGGGTCCTGGATTCATGCAGCTGCTCACGTGGTCTGAAAATGTGCTGTCTTTATTCTATACACTCTTTCTCACTGAGATGGAGTTATTTACTTTAAAGTCCAATTTGTACACTGTGAGAAACATGAAATCAGGGAATGTATATTTTCATAAACAAAGAGCTTCTATGAAAAATGCTTGAATAAGCAAATTCATGGCAAATACAATAAATTCATTATAAGACTATGTATCCGTATTCTAGTAGACTGATAGAAAAGGAAGAAAAATACAGTGGCTGCAAAGGCAACTAAAGAGATGAATAACTATTAACAATCTTTTAAGTGTTTAAAAATAAGCTAACGTGAATGAAAGGATATGTTTCTTTCAGTTTGCATCAGGCTTCTGCCTTTGCCTTACTCCCTGCTCAATTTTTAGTTGTACATATTTATTATGTACAGTGTGATAATTCAGTGTAAATCTGGAAAATCAGCTTCTCTGTCTCTTAAACTTCAACCAGTTTATTGTTGATAATCTCCACAATATTTTCTTCCAATATTTTTTTTGAGACAGGATCTCACTTTGTAGTTCAGGCTGGCCATGAACTCACTATGTAGCCCAGGCCAGCCTTGAACTTGTAGCAATGCTCCTGCCTCTGCCTCCCGAGTGCTGGGATGACAGGCATGAGCTGCCACACCCGGCTTTCACCTAGTTCTTTGTAAAACATGTAATAAATTGTAACCCATAGTAACCCTACTGTGTTGTAGAACACCTGAACTTATTCTGTGCACCTGTTCCTGCAGTCCGCCATCTCATTTTCCTCCCTTTCTTCTTCACACTGTTTTCTTGCCTGTGGTTAAATCTTTTTCTTACATTCTATTGGCTTGTCTTCTTTTTCTTGTTGATTTATCAGCCTAGTTCCATGCAATCAATTTTTTATTCTTCAAATTTTTAATTTCCTATTTGGATAAAAATATAAAGGATAAATTATTAGCTTTGCAGGAGACATGAATTTGAGATAGAGAAAGGAAGTCATGTCTGATTTCAGATTCTGAAACTCTTGCCCATGTCATTAGAAAAGGTACCAAAGTAATGGAAAAGAGAGACAAAAAATGGTGGAGTAAAGATTACCAGCAACACATAGCCTGTCTGGGACTTGAAGTAGAGACATATTGAAAACAGGAACTTAGTGAAGACAAACATAAGTAGATTTCCAAGATTCAAGAAAGACAAAAACTAGAAGCTAGAGAGAATATGGAGAATTTAACAAAAGCAGAGAAAAGAATACGTCAGCCTTAAGTGGTAAAACTGGGCCAGCAGTACTGTGCCCAAGAAAGTCCATGATTACCATTCACTAGGATTTCTAAGAAAGTAATTCCTCTCTCATGGTAAGCCGAATAGATCGAGGGCATCCCAGGCATATTTGACAGGGTTTAATCAGGAAGCACTTAGGGAACAGGTTAGTTGTTTATCACTGAGCTAAAGACAAGTCTAAGAGAACTACACTTCAAGTTTTCTGGGTCACCTTATCATGGTCACTGGGTGGGAGCTGGCCACAAGAGAAAATCAAAGAGAGGAAGCAGCCTGACATAGACAACCTAAGAAGTTTAAGCACACAGGGTTCCTGTTATTCAAAGAGAGAATCCAGGTGGATCATCTGTGGTTTTTAGAGACAGTTGAGTCTAAAACTGCTGGCATTAAGTCCAGTGGTTGTTTAACCACCCCCCCTTCCTATACGCAGTGCAGAACTCAGCAGTCTGGTCACTTCCCCATCTGCCATAGTCATCAGAGATATTTTTCAGCATGGATGGTTGCTGCAACATGCTATTTTAGACAGTGCAGCCCATGAAGCAAGTTGGGAGGAACTTCACAAACCCAGCGGACATAAAGCTACGTAGACAGAGCAGTGACTTGAGGCACACAGAGGGATGTGGAAGCTGGGAGCATCTGAAGTAAATACTGGTCTCATAAACACACCATTGACTGACATGTAGAACAGGATAGAACACATCAAGGAGGGTGAGCAGTTAGGTAGAAGAAAAAAATGGAATCAGTGACAGGAAATTAATGTGGTGACAAGAATAAGTCAAATACTTTCAGTAACAATGTGAATAGTATCAACTCCCTAATTAAAAGGTACAAATTAGTAGAATTCTGGAATGGATAAAAAACCAATTCCAACAGTATGCTGCATATAAGAAACTTTTTATTTCAAAAATTGAATAAAGCAAACATCAAAGGCTGGAAAACAATATTCTACGAAAGAAGAATGCCATGAAAAAGCAGCAAAAGCTATCACATTTGACGAAAAAGTGAACTTCAAGCTAAAATGTATCTAAAGGTGCAAAGAAGGTCAATAATTTGGTTAAGGGAATAATTAAAAAAGAAATAATAATTACAAATACATACGCACTGAACACTGGCACATCCAATTTTTTTTTTTTTTTTCAGACGGGGTCTCGCTTTGTAGGTCAGGCTGGCCCTGAGCTCAGCCTCAAACTTACAGCAGTCCTCCTGTCTCTGCCTCCCAAGTGCATGAGCCACCCAGCCCAGCACTGTGGTATGTGGTACTGATTGCTGGTGGGTGTGAGTCTCCATGCCTGGCATTGTTATATGTGGTTACTGGGGATCAAACCCAGGCCCTTGCACTTGCAAAGCAGGTTCCAGAACCACTAAGGTAAATCTCCGGCCCTGGCAATCCAGTTTCATAAAACAACACTTCTGGGAACACATCAAATTCAAAATAATTACAACGGGAGACCTCAATACCCGATTGTCATAAATAGATTAATTAGATTAAAAATCAACAAAATATATCAGAATTGAATAAATGGACAGAGTGTTCCATCCAATAATAATAGAGTGTTCCACTCAACAACAACAGGATATATATGAAATGTTCTCCTAATAGATGACAATAGTCCATGAGGCATGAATAAGTGAACACAAAGGAACTGAAATTATCCAAAGATATTCCAGATCAGAGTACAATGAATCTAGAAATCAGTGGCTAAAGATACCTTGAAATTATACAGAAACATGGAGATTAAACCATACATGCTTGAATGGTCAGTTGGTCATTGTCTTAGTTACTTTCCTCAGTGCAGAGATGAAATACCCAAGACCTATAAATTAAAGGAAAAAAGGTTTATTTTGGCCCATAGTTTGTTAAGGATCCAGTCTACAGGTGACTGGCTCTAAGGTGAGGTGGCATTGTGGAGAGATGTGGCAGAGGAAAAATAGTCCATTTCTCTTTTTACATTGTCAAGGCTACATGCTTATCAAGGGATGCCACCACAACCAGCATGGACTTTCCCAATGTCCTCATCCAAAACTATGCTAAATCAATCAAGGGACTCAGTTGGCACACCCTTAATCCACCCATGATCCAGCAATCTCCCCAAAGTCCCACCTATCAGCACATGAAGCTTTGGAGAGACATTTAGATATAAGCACTTATTAAAAATATCAAGAAGGAAGGAAGTCAGACAATTCCTAGTGTTAAGCAATAATGCCAATAAAATGCATCAGGGCCTATGGAACACAGGTTCTAATCCTAAGAGAAAAGTGCATAGCTGTGAATCTTCACTTTAGAAAAACAAAATGAACCTAAATAAATTAATTACGCACCACAAGGAAAAACAGAAGAAATCTAAATCCAAAGTTGATGCAAGGTATAAAATTATAATGATCAGAATGAAATGAAATTGAAACAAGACCTACAAAAATCAATGAATTGAAGAGCTAATTCTGAAAGAATGCAACACACACACACACACACACACACACACACACACACACACACACATTTTGTTAATTTTAACAAAGGCAGCAAACAAAGGACCTTTGTCAATACAATTGCAAATGAAAATGCAAAATAATAACACATTCCATTGAAGTCCAGAAAATGATTAGGTAACTATTTTGAAAACCTGCACTCTAACAAATTGAGGAATCCAGAAGAAATGGATCCCTAGATCTATATGAATTAGCAAAACTGCACCAGGAAGATATAAAAACATGAATAATTCAATAAGAAGATATGAAATTGAAATTACAATTAAAATAAAACCTACCAACTAAGAAAAGCCCAGGACCAGATGGGTTTACTATTGAATTCTAGAAGGACTTCAGAAAAGGTCTAATACAAATACTTCTTAAACTCTTTAGTGAAAGAAGCTGGGCATGGTGGCACATACCTGTAATCTCAGCACTTGAGTGGCTGATGCAGAAAGATCACTTTGAATTTGAGGGCACCTAGGGCTACATGGTTAGTTCAAGGCCAGCCTGGACTACACAGTGAAATACTAACGATAGATAGTTAGATAGATAGATAGATACATAGAGACAGAGAGAGAGAGATAGAGACACAGAAACAGAGAGAGAGACAGAGAGAGAGACAGAGATGCAAACACACACACACACACACACACACACACACACACACACACAGAGGGAGGGAGAAAGAAAGAGAGAGAGAGAGAAGAAATTCAAAGGGGAGGAGTACTGCCAAATTCAGTCCTAGAAGCTAGCAAAGCTAGGAGTACTTTGATTCCAAAGCTACACAAAAATTGATTTGAAAAGAAAACTACAATGGGAAGGGACGGGAAGTTGTGGGGAAAACAGGGGAACGGGAAAAATCAGAATAAAGGTATATATGTACAGGTAAAAATTCTTAATGTTGACTGTGGTATAACGTATATATAAAATGTATCAATAAATATAATAAAGAAAAAAGAGAAAACTATAGGCCAATCTCCATAGTGAACATAAATGTAAAAATTTTTAACAAGAAATTTTCCACTACAAGATATACGTAAGTTACAAAGGAAAAAAATAGTAACAATATGAAGAAATCGTTAAAAAGACACTTTAAAAAGACACTTGAAAAAGTGATTAAAATTTACATAGCTATCATAAGACACATCAATATCAATTCTATCTTGTCATAGCATACTTAAAAGGGCAAATATGTTTCTATGTTTCAAGAATACAGTTTCAATTTAATCAGTAGATAAGTATGACAATTACAACTGGAGGAATATTCTGAAAATGAAACAAAATTGGCTAGTAGTTTTCAAGTATCAAAAAGTAAAAGAAGACATGTTATTCCAGACTGGATGAAAATAAGGACATATAAAAACAAATGAGATAGGATATTATGGATGAAACTATGAACCACAAATTGATATCACTAGGTTATCTAGTAAAATGAGATCAGGCTTATACATTAGTTATTAGTACCCTGATAATTGTGTCAGTATTTTCTAGCATGTGAACAGTGGTGGGCACTGAGTGATAAATACATTGGAACTTTTTGTACTATTTTTGTAACTGTTTTATCAACTTAAATAGTTTATAATAAAAAGTTTTTTAAATATAGTGAATTCCTGGTCACCTGAGATCAAGAAGGAGAAGGCCCCTTAGTTGGATTGTGCAGAAGAGATTCAAGGACCATGGATGATTTCAGTACATTAAAAAAATTTTCTTTAAGTCATATGATTTCCTAAAGAATAATAATATGATTCTTAGTTTGAGATAATTTATAAGATGATTCTACACAAGCTCTGATCCAGTGATAAGCCTGAAATTTTAGAAATTGAATGGCTATTTGCAACAAAAGATATATAATATGAGGATCAAAAATATGTTTGGAATATTTGAATTAGTTTTGAATGAGATTACTTTCTTTTAATTTTTAAAACTCTAAATACTTGAGAATAAATTTACAGTCCAAATAGCTACTCTTAACCATACCTCTGTTCTCTCTTTGCAGACCACAACTTTAGTGGAGCTTTCTTTCTGACCAAACCCAAAATATTTTAAATTATTTTCCTGGACTCTTTTCTTTCTTTCTTTCTTTTTTTTTTTTTTTTTAAGACAGGGTCTCTCTTTGTAGTTCAGGCTGGCCTGGAGCTCAGCCTCAAACTCACATCACAGCAATCCTCCTGCCGCTGCCTCCCACGTGCTGGGATTACAGGCGTGAGCCATCACGCCTGGCACTGTGGTATGTGGTACTGATTGCTGCTGGGCGTGAGTCTCCACGCCCAGTATTGTATGTGGTTAACCGGGGATCGAACCCAGGTCCTTGCACTTGAAAGACAGGCGCCGGAACCACTGAGCTAAATCCCCGGCCCGCTCTTTGCTTTTCACTCTTAGCACAATTGCCTCCAACATGGTCATGCCACCACCTCAGTTTTAAATGACATTTAAAATATCTTCTACCAGATAAACTAGTCTGCTACCCTTAATCTCAATTTCAGGCCGAGTTCTGGACCAGAGAAAAATACAGACCAACTTTCTTCTGAGGCATAACACACAGAGTCTAGAGTCCAACAGCCAGTTCAGTCCTTCTTTTCCAGCAGACACCTCTTGAACCTGGTCTTTACTGGCTTTCTGGTTCTGAGCTCTGAACAGAACTTCCCTACAGTACAGCATAAGGCGTTCTAGCATCTTCAGGCTTTTGCTAACTCTTCCTTCTTCCACAGGCCTGTTCTAAATACTCTTGAACCACACAGCCAGGTAATTTCACAGGAATGACCCCAATGCTGGTATCAAATTTGAGTGTTAGTTACTTTTCTCTCAGTAATGAGACATCCCAAATGAAAGCAGGAAAGGTTTATTTAGCTCACAGTTTGTAGAGGTTTCAGTCCACAGTTGGTTGGCTCCAGGCAGGGTGGCTCGGCAGAGGAGAAGTTCATGGTGCCCACAAGGTAGCAAAAACAATAAGGATACCTTTGTAGTGTTTTTCTGTCCCTTTTTTCTTATCCAGGCTACCAAGGTTAGGGTGCTGCCCAACCAGTGAGTGTACTGGTTTTGTAATCACCTGCCCTTAATTCCAGCATCACACACACTAAGTTAGCCAACTCTGAACAAGCCCTATGACTACCTGAGGTTTTGTGAGGACATCTAGATGTAAAGCATAGCAGAGCCAGCCAACTATGGACTGAAAACTCTACAAACTGTCAGGTAAATAAGCCTTTGTCCTTTATCTCAGCAATGAGAGAAAAGTAACTGAGACAGGCTTGAACAATTTAAAATGAGGTACAAATTATATGTGGAATGGAGAAAAGCAGATTTCAAAATAGTACATTCTACATGATCCCACGTTTATCAAAAGTAAAAATACACATCTAGAATAAAGCCTAATGTTTTATAGGATAAAATATAAATAGTAGTTAAATCTGAGTTGTTGGAAGAGTTTCTTTGCTTAGTAATTTCTAACTTTTCCAAAATAAGTACATCTTACTTTAATAATAATAAAACAATGAAAGTTATAAAATTCATTAAAGAAAAACTGTAAATTTTTTTCAGCTCTCTGAACAGTGAGCAATGAGCTAGCTATCTCAAATAAGTAAAGGTAATTTAAAATAAAATACCTTTAGACAGTCATTTGTTTTAGGATGGCTTGGCAGAGGCAACAAATCAGAGGGAATGAGCGTATTTTTCTCAGATAGTCATTTTAATTGAAAACATCAACAATTACTCAGAACTTATATTGTCATAGGAAACACTACCGTCTTGTGCTTGATTTAGATTTTTTTTTTTTTTTCTGTACTGAGAAATGAACTCAGGGCCTTGTGCTTGCCAGGCAGGCACTGTGCCACTGATCCACAGCCCCAGCCTGCTTGATTTATTTTTTTAAAGATTTGTTTTCAAAAGTGAAAAGAAAATATATCACTTTTGGGAAGAGGAAAAAAATATATATATTGATATATTTTCTTTTAGTCTTATTTTATGAGGCATATATTAAATGGAATGAGTTAATTTTGTCTGCTCTTAAATATGAGATGAACCTTTTCTCTGGTGATTAAAGAATCAAGTGGTGCTTCTTAAATATCATGTATTGGAGCCAACTTGGGAATTTAGACTGTGGTCTGGGGTGGAGAATGATTTTGTACAGAATCACCTGGAAGCTCCTTAGCAGGGCAGAATCTTGTTTGTGTTGGCTCTATTAGTCTGGTAATTGTTTGTATGGCAAATTCAATCAGTCATGGTACTTTATGCTTCATTGAAAAGGATTGTTATTAGAATATTCTTTTTATATTCCATTGGCATAATGGAAAACTTTTATTTTTTCTGATAAGATTACAAATGGCTTTGAGTGGCATAGTTATACTATACCTTTGTTTCAGATTTATAACAATAAACAAGGGAGCTTGCCAAACTCTTAAGATGTTTATTTTAAAAAATAGAATCCATGAGTGATTTTATAAGCTAAATATTAAGATAGAGAAAATAGTCAGGACACTTAAGGCAATAAGTTATGTTGTAAATTTAGTTGTTCTTTATTCATATGTGACAGTCTTAGGTTCTAGAAAATCACCATTGCATTTCAGAAGCAAAGTCATACTACGACTGTCACACTAAAAGCTTTCGAACTGAAGAACTTGAGTGTTGCTGACTATTCCTTAGAAACATTCTAACTGCTCAGGGTTATATCAAGGACAGAGTCAAAAAGAAACAATGTGTGTCCAGGTAAATGCTGAATTTTAGTCTTACAAACATCTTTAACTCATACATTTTTTTTGGATCGTGTTTAAATCTACTAAAGCTATTTTGTTACCATTGTTGTTAAACATAACCTTGATCTGAAATTCTCACTCCTATTGATAGAAACACTGAAAACTTACCAATAGTGAGGCTAACATGAAATTTAAATGAAGTGCATTTAAAGAATGAAGCTCAAGAAATACATTTAATATAAAATTTGTTTAAAAAATTTTAATAAGCACATTATTTAATGTAATATGATTAGATATAAGCTCATGAGTTAAGATTAAATGAAAGTATAACCACAGAAAATAAATGGATGGGGTTTTCAGAGTATGTGCAATATCTACTAAAGCCTAATATATCCCTAGATGAGATGTGTAAGTTAAGTGTTCAGAGCAAGGAAGACACTAGTGAGAAAAGTGGCATCATCTACTCATAGAATATCCATTGCTTACAAATATGTAAGCTTGAAGATCTGCTTTTTAAAATGGCTTGTGTTAAATATGGTTTATTGTGAACTTTATTGACTTCATCTGTAAGACGCATCTTTACTCTGCCTTTGCAAACAGCATACATGCCTTTAAAAACTTATCAAAATTTTCCAAATATAAAATTCTATAGGAAAGATTACTATTTAACATTATTCTTGTTATAGAATTTTAGAAATATTATAAAACCCAAAAGTAAAAATTAAGCAAAGTCATACAATCCTGAGCTATTATGGAGATGATTTGATGAGTCCTTTGAGTGCAAGTTTAGAAAACACAGAGAAGGGAAAAATCCATTCATACTGCAGTCGTGAGAAAAAATAGTTCATAATATCAGAATGATAATAATATTTTGCTTAATAATTGGGGAAAGGAAACCTCAAATCATTTTGCTCATATTTGTACTGGTAATTTGTAGTCTTAGTTTGAAGTGGTGAATTCAATATTCCTGGAAGAATATTTCTGGAATTTTTGTTGTTGTTGTTACAGAGACTAAGTGAAAATAGACAGCTTTTCAATAAATCATGTAGAAAAAAAAGCACCTCCATCTTTCTAGTAAATCAATAGTGTAGAAAGCAAGAACACTTTAATTAGCAAAGTTTGGAAGAACACTCTCATATCAATATCACATCCTTATTTGAATAAAATGAAAAAGACACTTTATCATTTTCAGCAGGCTAAAATCTAGGAGTGAAAAGAATAAGATTCACGTGAATATTTTGTTTTATAGAACATTATAAAATTAACTTTTCAAATTTAAAGAGATGGGGTGTAAGGTTCAATAGAATGTATGCTGAAATATTTTTTTCCTTCTGAAAGGACTAGTTCTAGCAAGACAGACAGGCAAGCTATCTAGCTATAGTGAAAAGGCCAATCCTTCTCCCTGGTAGTTTTGTATATATTTGTCTTAAAATAACAAGGAAAACATCTCTTGAAAATTTATAAACTATTTAGGGGGATGAAAGAAAAACAAAATGTTTAAGGTAATGAAATTTAACTCATAAGCATGAGTCTCAGAGTCTACTCTGAATTTAAGCATGTCGTTTAAGGTGGCAATAAAATTCCTGGCCCTTTCAAAGAACTGATTTAATTTTGTTGATTCTAAAATGTATGTATTTTGAATAAAAATATAAAATTAATTAAAAATTTTAAAGCCCCTCAACAGTCACTTTGAAATGAAATTAACTGAGAAAGTGAAAGTACTCTTAGCCTTGATTAAATGAAGAAGCAACTCATAATGTTTTATGCCTATCACACTTAGTTTCACTTTTAATTTCACAATAGGAACAACTTTTACTTTACCTGACGAGGGGTTCTTTCTGATTTACTTCTACACCATTCCCAATCTGATAGATCTGGTTTCTGATTCTCTTCGTGAGACAGTCTTCTTTCTGGACCTTCATAAAAGGTGGATTCTTCATAGTTAATGCCACTTCCTGTTTTGTCTGGAAATGCACATTGTTCTTTGTCAGGATCTTCTCCAGCCTCTGTAACATCAGTATTTGTGCATTTGTTAATGCCCTTCAGTGTGGAGCTGTCCAGAATGGGTGTGGTGCTGATTTCTACTTTTATGGCGTTGAAGATATTACACTTGTCTTTTAGAGAATCTTTTGTAGTTTCACACTCATAATTCATCAGGTTGTGATAGGATATAGAATTTTCATCATCATTGTAGTAATCTTCATGTGCTATTTTATAAATTCCATAACTTTGTTGGAATGACAGATTGAATTCAAAGCCTTTCCTATTGGCTAAGTGAAAACAAAAAATTCTATGATTAGTAAGGCACAAATAAACAATAAGATATACATAGTGAATATAAATAGGAGGCAACTTAATATTACAACTTAAAAACTATGTTTAATTAGTTCTTAATTTTATAGAACTTTAATGCCTCACAAGTTTGAACAATCACTTTGACCCTAATTTTTCTTACTTGCAAAATGAAGGGCTTAAAATACATGCAAGCAGAGGACTTTTTCAGTCTTTATTTTTAAAGAATATTGTATTTTTTAACCTAAAAATAATGTGACTGCATCATTCTGCTTCTATAACGTATGTCTTCTCTGTTTCATTAACAGTAAAACAATTTCATATAAAGGTTAGTCAAATTCTAGTATTAGTTTAAATTCCACAACATTTTACCAGATAGGTGGTCTCAGCTTATTAGCTTTGTTTTTCTAAACTATGAACAAGAACAATAAACTTAGTATCATGTAGGATTATTGGTGTGATAAAGGATACATGTGCACAGGTTAGCCTTAGACATCTTATCCCCTCATACACTCTGTCACATCCTGCTTTGTCTTCACATCCTGCCTCTGCCTCATGCTCCTTGTAACATGGCAGCATACTCTCTACTAATACACTGTTCACACTCTTTTAAAAATGTTGCTCAAGCTTTATATATTTTAGAGTTATAATATACAACTAATAAAATATATAGTCACAGAAATCAACTTTATCACCCATTAATTATAAAATCAAGAACCTTTGACATGACATTTTCATCCTCAATGTCCTTGAACTGCCAGTTAGCCACAGAGCATCTTTCTTTCAGGGAGGGAAACCCCATCATAATTAAACCACCCTCCTAAGTTCTTCACTTTTCACACTCTTGAATGAGGTTAACATTTCTAATTTAATTTTTTCAGACTACAGAGCTAGGAAACTACAAATACAAATGAGACAGTATATAAAATATGACCATCTGTTCTTTCTTTTCCATTTTCTTTGCATAAAAATTTTTCTTGTATTCTGGCTCAAACAACAACAAACGACACTGACAAATTCTATTTCTCAGTCAACAAAATTAGTTTCTAAATCTTCCATTCTGGGAACTTTTCAGCCTTAATAAAATCAGCATGTGAATAACTGGAGTGTGTTGTAAAGTGAATCAAGTTTTATATATTATTCCCAGAGAAGCTTTACAGCTTTCTGTAATATTATATTTTTACCAAAGGTAGCTAATGTCAGACTGTAAAACACATAACTATCCAAGTGTAAACGTTCTTTGAAAAAAAGGTAGGCTTTAAAAGATGAAAATCAAAGCATTAAATTGCATTTACTTTTCCATCTTCATTCTTAACTTCATTCTTAATATATAAACTTTAATATTGAATGCAACTTACACAAAATATACCATTTATTATGACATTTTTACTTATTATTCCAAGATTTTTCATATTTAATGAAATACTGTAACTAGAATACATGCATATTTAACTTAATAATTTTCATAGATTTCTGCCTACCTCATCTTGTAATCACCTTTATACATACTGTAAAATGTTCCAGCTCAGAAATACACATTCATTTATGTTTTATCAATTTATTCTAAATAGAGTGAGAGATGATCAACATTTTTTAATTAATTACTTTCCTAAACACAAAAAGATAAGTGACCAAGGTAACTAATGGAGATATTATAACAATATCACAGAAAAAAATTTAATGACAGTTTTGATTGTATGTATGTATGTATGTATGTATGTATGTGTTACCCTTTGAAAAGTACATTAAAAAATAACTGTTTAAAAGTAATTGAAGTAGGGCTGGGGATTTAGCTCAGTGGTTCCAGCTCCTGCCTTGCAAGTGCAAGGGCCCAAGTTTGATACTCGATAACCAATGCCGGGCATGGTGCCTCATGCCCACCAGCAATTAGTACCACATACCACAGTGCCAAGTGTGGTGGCTCACACCTGTAATCCTAGCACTTGGGAGACAGAGCCAGGAGGATTGCTGTGAGTTTGAGGTTGAGCTCAGGGCCAGCCTGAACTACAAAGTGAGACCTCTCCCCACCCATACCCCTCCAAAAAGTAACTTTAGTAAATGTAATCAGAGTAAAGACTGATCATCTTCAAATTTCCAAGACAAAGATATCAAAACTTTTTTTTTTTTTGCAGGCTCTAGAGATTGAATCTAGAACCTTGTGCACGCTAACCAAGTGCCCTATCACTGAGTTATCTCACCAGTCCTTTAACAAAATTTAGTTTTTAGGACAAGTTCTCATTAAATTACCCTAGTTGGCCTCAAACTTGTGATCCCCTTGCTCAGCCTTCTAGTAGCAGAGACTATAGGCATGAAGCCCCATGACAGAGGACTCTGTTTATTAAAATTATTAACAAAATGTAGAAAAACTCAAATGTTGGTAAATGCTATTATATTACTAGCCTTTAATATCCTTCCCTTGAGCAGATTACCTGGCTCCAGTCAACATTTATGAGAGACGAGGATAGAAGCTGTTTTGCAAACTCTTCTGAGTTTTGAAGAAAAACAAGATGCGTAGGTATTTGATGTTAAACATTTTGATGTTAAAATTTTGGCCCATAATTTGTATATGTAAATTTTTATTTATTTATAGGAGGAATTGAATCTTGATTTTTCCTTTTATGCTCATAAAGCAAACACCTCATAATTTAATTGTATTTAAAACTATGTGTAGTTTTTTATTTGAAATCTATACTACACTTCTGAAAAATAAATACAATGTATTTGTTATATTGTAGTTGAAAAACAAAAATATCACCATTCTCAACCTTAGATAAGATACAGATTAATGACAGTCTTTTTAACCATATCTTGTCAATTATATTTGCAGACATAGTTATATCATATTATGAAAATTAGTACTTTTGCAAAATGATGTCACTTATCAGATACTCTCTATGAAGAGAGCAAAGCTAAAGATTTGACTTTTATATATCTGAATTTAAGCTGTTTGTTTAAGTGGAAAAAAAGGAAACATCTTGTCAGGAAAACAACATGAGTTTTAAAGACCTGTGTATCACATATGCCCACTGTCTTGAGACTCCCATGTTAAAAATCACTTAAATGGGAAGGAGACCAAAAGATGGAGGGAGAGGATAGGAAGAAAGGAAGGGAAAGTAAAAGCATTAAGATGTAGGACTGGGGATTTAGCTCAGTGGTTCCACTGCCCGTCTTGCAAGCGCAAGGGCCTGGGTTCCATCTCCAGGTAACCACTGGGCATGGAGATTCTGGCCCAGCAGCAATCAGAGCCACATACCACAGTGCCAGCCATGGTGGCACACGCTTGTAATCCCAGCACTTGGGAGGCAGAGGCAGGAGGATTGCTGTGAGTTCAACGCTGAGCTCAGGGCCTGCCTGAACTACAAAAAGTGAGATCTTGTCTCAAAAAAACCAGATGTAGTATGTACTTGTACCAGCTCCTCATGATAGTATAATGACTGTGTACTGCAAATGTGCAAAATAGAAAAATAAATTAAAATTTAAAAGCACCTGTTTTGAGATACTGCTAACATAGATTGTTATTGGAAACCCAAGAGAATTCTTCTTTCCAGAAATTACAGTTTTAGCACTGACGTTCAATTTCTGCTTGTTTGTCTCTCGGTTCTCATTCACTGAAGCGGAAATGGAGAATTACATGTATTTACACCTGAAACTTGCACCTACTGCAAACATGAGCAAGAAAAGATATTTTTTTCTTTCTTGCTTCTGGAGTTCACTGATAAGAGTTGCAGAAAAAGGTATATTGGTTTGTTTAGGAGAAAAATCTCAAGCATAGAACTCCTGAAGAATAAAAGCCATGGAGCTGGTCAAACAATTTGTCTACCTGATGGGCACCTGTGGAGCCACAGCATTCTGTCGTGTGTCCCAGCAACAGGACATTTATGGTGGCTCCTTGTACAGTAAACACTCAATTTTATTCTCAGAATTTCTCTATGGCACAGCTTGGATTATAAGAGGGAGTAGAGACATTTGAACTACAAGCATTTTAAACCAGTATTTCTCACAATGCTTTATTTTTAAAGAGCTACATTTTTTTTTTTTTTGAGACAGAGTCTCTTTTTGTAGTTCAGGCTGGCCCTGAGCTCACTATGTAGCCCAGGCAATCTTTGAACTCACAGCAATCCTCCTGTCTGTGCCTCCTGAGTGCTGGGATTATAGGCCTGAGCCACCATGCCTAGCACTGTGGTGCGTGGTTCTGATTGCTGCTGGGTGAGAGTCACCATGCTTGGCATTGTTGTATGTGGTTACTGGGGATCGTACAAGGAACCTTGCACTTGCAAGGCAGATGCTAGAAACACTGAGCTAATTCCTGGTCCCTAAAGAGCTACATCTTTTAAAACAAACTCATATTTCATGTCCTCTTCTGGAATTTTAAAATAAATAAAAATAAAAGTAATGTAAATTTCAGAGGAATAATGGTAATTTGATCATAAAAGGCGTATTTTTAACTTCAGAGGCCCAAGTAAGGCTTCTGCTGGCTCCATTGCAGGTGTTTCTATCTTGTGCAGTGCGGAGGACACATGATTTCCAAGTGCATCGGCAATGGTGGATCCATTGCTTTGCTTTGCTTTCTGTTCTAATGTGGGCACGCTGAAGTTCTCAAAAATGTTTGTCTTGAAACACTTTGCTAAGACGTCATTTTCATCAGTGCAGAGACTATTATCTTCCTTATATTCGTGAAAGTTTTAATACAGGGACTGTTCACTAGTTTAGTGGTAAAATATTAACATTTATTAAACTGTTGGTGTAAGCATGTATGTAATTTCCCTTTTGTTCCATGATTTTTATGAGTTCTTTTATTATTTTCTCTGAGTTATTCCTCTAGATATTGATCTTTCAGAGCTCATATTATTATAAATTCTATAATTACTTTAAAGATGAATGCATTTAGCATCTATTTACAACAAAATGTGACATTCTTAAAAATAAGTATTTTTAAAATTGAAAGACATGTTTTAAATGTTATCAATACACATAAAAAGTGACAGCCTATGACTAATATTTAGAAATTACTCCTGCTGTCGAGTTGAGAATGCAATATATTTGGATACACTCCAATTTTTACCACCTTAAAATAGATGGAGGTGAACTGTTTTGATTTGTTTTTTCCTCTGTTAAAGAATAATATATTTGCTTTTTAAAAGCAGAGGGCAATTAGTGGGACAGTTAATTCAGAATATAAAGAATGCATTTTAAAATTCATTAAACTTCCTGTCTTTTGTCTACAGTAATAACATAGTACTCTTTCCCAATATCCAACTCACTCCTTGACTTTGTCTGGGGAACTGGGAATAACTGCACAGTGGAGTTCTGTCGTCAAGCCTGCTTCACAGCGGATTGCTCAACACGGATGGTGCTGTACAGACGGTTATACATCACATGGCTAAATTCATGCACGCATATCCAATGAGATTGAGGGGTTTTGAGATTATCTGGGGACTACTTTCAGGTACTCTGATTATTTTGAAAACTTTCCAGAATCCACAGAGAAAACGTGTTGCAATATAATGAAACTGCTTTTCTTACTGTTCCATTGGCTACCGATGGGTTATAACAGTAAGTTTTTCATTCCTTTCAGGACGTTAAAAAAAAATCTCTTCTCAAAAGCAGACTTCTCAGGAGTGTCACTTTCCTTAGATGTGAGAGGACATTTGTTTTTCACTTTGGTCTAAAAACTGTGGTAGAAAGAATACTGAACGACCGTTGAATGATTTCATCTCTTTCTTATCTAAGACAATCACCAACGCACAAATACTTGTTAGGGTTGCCTAAAACCTAACTCATTTAAATTCCACTCCAACACTGTGCTAAGAATTATTTTCATCATTAATTCTTCGTCACTCTTCACCATTCGGATTTGTCCTTAGACTGTGCCTCCGCTGCGCAGGCAAGTTTCTCGGTAACTCTTTCCAGGCTGACTGCACTATCAGCACGCGGGGAGCACTTACATTTGCCTCCTCCAGATGCCGCTGGGTAAGCGTCCTGCCTGCAGTTGATGATGCAGCCACAGGGCAAGTGGCTCCAGCGTTTGGACAAGACAAACACCGGGGTCACGGTGGTGGCCAGCAGGGTTAGCAGAAAGCCGAGCGTCTCGAAGGGAGGGCACTGAACCCCCGCCACGTGCTTGACCACCATGTGGATCTGGAAAGGCGAGAAACTTTAGAACTAACCGACAACCACCGTTCCCACCCGCTCGGCCCGGCCCGCAGGCGCACAGCCCCACGCCCCCTCTACGGTCCCCTTTCCTCCCGGAGAGCCGGCAGCGTCGCTCCCGGGCTGGCGCCGTGGATTTTAGGACGGGCTCTTGTGATCGGTAGGACGCCCCAGCTCGCCAACTCCCACAGGCGTGGGTGCCTTTTGCCCCCGAAGGCCGGGTCTGCACCCGCTGCTAAGGAGAATCTCCCCCGGGAGGCACGAAGCGCACCGCGAAGTCGCTCGTTGAGGAGGCAGGCAGCTGTCCGTGGCACCGGCAGCCGGGCCCCGGAAGGGCTTTGCCAGCGCCAGACCCTCATCTCAACCCCGGCGCGCCGGCTCCTCCCGGCCGGAACAAAGCGGGCTCGGCGCCTGCGGGGCGGGCGGGTCCTCCAACCGGGAAGGAGCAGAAAGGGACGCCAGAGGGCACAGGAAGAACCTGTTTCTCCGCCGCCCGACTCTGAAAGTGGTCAGCGACACCTGCCCGGCCTCTGGCCCTGTCCGGGAGCCGCCACCCGCCGCGCGCCCCGCGGGGTCCCCGCCACCGCACCGCGAAAGCCCCCGCGCTGGGCCGCCGCGCTTTTACCATCAAGGGCAGCCACAGGAGGGCTCTGGTCAGCGCCAGGATGAAGGCAAAGCGCTGCTGTGCCGCGCTCCGGGCGCCGCAGACAGTCCCCGGCCTTCCCCGCCGGGCCGCGCCGCTCCCGGCCGGTCCACACCCGGCGTCCGCGCTCGGGGCGCCGCGAGGCGCGGGCCCTGCGGCAGGGGGCGTCCCGGGGCTCCGGGCCCCGCGCGGGACCTCCCGGTAGGAGGCGGGGAGCCACCGCGGCGCCTCGGAGCACAGCAGCCTGCGGGTGAGCGGGACCGCGAGGCCGGCCAGGAGCCCGAGCGCCGCGGCGTACACTGCGAAGAGCAGCAGCGCGTAGGAGCGGGAACCGGCGGCCAGGCAGCCCCAGGGCGTGCGCGCGAAGGCACCCCAGCCGCCCAGCGGCAGCGCCGACAGCGCCAGGCCGGCGGCCCCCGCGGCCAGCGCTGCCCCCAGCGCCCGGCCCGCGCCCCCCGCCGCTGCCTGCAACCCCGCCGCTTTGCGCGTCGTGTAAAAGTTATAGGACACGAGCAGCGTCGCCTTCAAGTTGCTCGAGAGGCCCTGGCATAAATACAGGACGGCGGAGGTGGCGCACAGAGGCTGGAAGTAGCCGGGGACCTCTTTTGGCCACTGCAGAAACATGAAGATAGTCACGGACAGGACGCTCACGAGATCATCCACAGACCAGGAAGCCACGAGCATGGACACCACAGTCCTGCTCGGCGTTTTCAGCAGGGAAACTAGTGAAAAGATGCTGCCCGTCAGAGCTGCGAGAGTCAGGAAACAAGTCAAGCAAAAAAGATAGATATTCAGAGTTCCTGGCGAACTGGAAAGGTCCGTAGAATTATGATTTTCTTTCCACAGGCTAGAGTCATTTGTTAAGGTACTGAAAGACATTGTCCTTTACCAATATTTAATTTCCCTTCTCAGTGAGTCTGATGATTTTCTTAAAAAAAAAAAAAAAAAAGAAAAGCATGGCTGTTGCAAATAGATGCCATTTCTCCTGCCAAGTTTCTCTCTAGATGTTCCCCTGGTCACTCCTGAAAAGTAGGCGGTTTCCTTTAGATCTAACTCAACTTATGTTCAAAAATTGGGTTCCATATCAGGCATCAGTAAAAGTTTTCAGCGTCCCAATGATAAACAGTCAAGCCTCAAACTCCCTTCCACCACCAAACTTCAGGCAGAAAGCCAGAGCTCCTCGGGAAGACTGGAAAGCCATGATGTCTGGATCCTCTAGGGTCGTCGTGGAGCAAAGCAGCTCACAGCTCGTTGTAATCAAACTGTGTTCCCTTCTAAGAGCAGTAATTTGGTTCCAGAGCTGCTAGATCGAAGGCAGAGAGATTATCAGGTAGGTTTCATCTGTGATGGCAGAGGGAGAGAAAGAGAGAGGGAGGGAGGGAGGGAGGGGGAGAGATTGAGAGAGAGTGACAGAGAGAGAGAGAGAGAGAGAGAGAGAGAGAGAGAGAGAGAAAGAAAGAGAGAGCGTGCGCCTGAGAGGCCGGCTCCCATCCGAACCTTCTTGTTCTTCACTCAGTCTGTGATCCTCAGAGCTGCGGGAAGGAGGCTAAGCTCCAAGTAGCAGCGAAGCAGGGAGAAAAGGGAGGGGAGTTTCAGTGCGTGAGTGAAATGATGTATATCTCCTCAGCCTGCCTCTTTCTAAGCAAGAAACAATGCCTAACTCAGCCTTCCCCTTTGGTTTTGACACACAACTCTAGTCCAGGCTTGATGCGAACTGCAAATATCACCTCTGGGAAGTCTAAGTTACTCCCATAAGTGAAGGCTCTTTTTATTCTTATCTTAATGCCCATGCCTTATAATCCATTGAAACAAAAATGCTATTTATAAGAATGAGATGTACCAGATTTCATTTTGTGAACATCTTGTACAGAAAAACTAATACCACACAGTCTCAGTTGTGGAAGTTAAAAAGTTAATTTCATAGGAAGAGAGTAGAATTGTGTTTACAAGAAGCTAGAAAAGATAGGGGGAGAGGCATAGAGACTGGGTAATGGTTAGGGTTCAGTTAGACTCTACTAGTGTTCTGTAGTACAGCAGGGTAACTAAAGTCTATAACATTTTTATTTATATCAAAGTGAGTACAAGAGAAGAACTCGAAGTTTCCAAACACAGAAATAATAAACATTTGAGGAGTTAGAAATGCTAATTACCCTGGTTTGATCATAATACCATTTTATACATGCCCCATCAATATGTACAAACGTTATGCATCAATTAAAGTTACAAGTTGTATTTAAGAGTTTATGTGGCCCTCTGGGCTGGGGATTTAGCTCAGTGGTTCCGGTGCCTGTCTTGCAAGTGCAAGGGCCCGGGTTCAATCCCCGGCTAACCACATACAATACTGGGCGTGGAGACTCACGCTCCAGCACCAAACAGTACCACATACCACAGTGCCGGGCATGGTGGCTCACGCCTGTAATCCCAGCACTTGGGAGGCCGAAGCAGGAGGATTGCTGTGATCTGAGTTTGAGGCTGAGCTCAGGGCCAACCTGAACTACAAAGTGAGATCCTGTCTCAAAAAAAAAAAAAAAAAATTTTATGTGGTCCTCGTTCAGTGAAGCAAGATTAATTATGCAGTCTTTACATAGAGTAGACTTTATACTATTTTGTCTCAAGACTAAGCAAGTTATTATTCCAATAAATGGTACTTCTAGTTGTTTATAAGGGTGGATGACATTACATATGTAGGGTCTGGAAGTAAGGTTACCTTTTGCAAGAAGAAAAAATTAAGCCAAAGCATTTGGGATGACGTATGTAATGGTTGCAGCTCTGAACTATGAGTTTTACAACATGAGGGGAACTGACAGCGTTAGTGGCGCTTATTTCTCCAGATGCTTTCAGATGATATTGCGTTTCTGCTCACTCTTGGGACCTGAGGGGTCTTTTCCTGTCCTCCAGTAGTTTTGGAAGGTCTGAATGGAAACAAAAGGAAAGGGTGGAAAGTTGATATGTCAATAAGTTAAATAAACGGAAGTGGTAATTGAACTGTAGTCATGCGTTTAGTATTTTTTTTCTTCTTGTACCTAACAGCAAACTCAGGACCCTGTACTTTCCAGGCAGGCTTTGTCTACAGAGCTACATCCCTTGCCCACACCTTTTTGCAATGGCTGATTATATTTTAAATCTGAGCCTGTTAGAATGGAAAATGATTATATTAGTCATTGCCAGCCATACCCTCCAGTAAATATAGTAGGCGGCTCACTTACCTTGACTGTTGGTTGATTCTTCCTTCAATCAGCAATATGGAAACAAGCAAACGAATAAACTCGCATGCGGCCTTTAGTTCAGTCCTGTTGCTCCCCCTACTGGTAGAAATGCATCTTGCGACACCGTAAATCTGAAGGGGGCGATTAAAAAAAAAAAGTTTCAGAAAACAATGATAATCGGACCTTACTTTAAAAACAAATGTTTCTAATTTTCGCAGACACACTATTTTGCTTCGTTTCACAGACTTTATTCCTCTATGCAAAATATCATTCTTCAGTACGGTACTTAATCTTGGATTTTCAGTGGGGTTGGAGAATAAGTGGTTTGTTTATTTATTTATTTATTTATTTATTTATTTATTTATTTATTTTAAAACAGGGTCTTGCTTTCAGGCTGGCCCTGAATTCACTATGTAGCCCAGGATAGACTCGAACTCACTGCAGTCTTTTTGCCTCTGCCTCCCAAGTGCTGGGATTACAAGCATGAGTCACTATGCCCAGCATTGTGGTATGTCATTATTGGGAGTCTATCCTGGAACCACTGAGCTACATCCCTAGCCCTATAAGTGTAATATTATTTTTATTATTTTTTGAGGCAGGGTCTCACTTTGTAGCTCAGGATGGCCCTGAGCTCACTATGTAGCCCAAGGGAGCCTTGAACTCACAACCATCTTCCTGCCCCTGCCTCCCAAGTGCTGGAATTACAGGCACAGAGCCATCACGCCCAGCACTGTGGTATGTGGTTACTGCGGATCGAATTTGGGACCTTGAGCTTGCAAAGCAGGCGCTGGAACCACTGAGCTAAATCCCCTGCCCAAATGTAATATTATTAAGATAGAATAAATAGAAATTAATAAGAGCTTCTCAGTACAATTTCAGGCCTGGGAACTTTCCTTCTATTATTCCCATAATTTATGGATTTTCTGTTATGTATAAATTTAGACAGCTACATTTAACCACAATGCTGCGTTGATCTCAAGGATTTGAGGATTTGAGTGTAAATGAGTTCCAAAATGTACAATGGGTATTATGAAATAGGAAGAAGATGTTAAAAAGGGAAAAGGGTGGATAGGAGTAAGTAAAGAAGGGAAAGAAAAAAAATTGATGGTTAAAAAAAAAGGCAACAAAGGTGGAAATGAGCAAGAGGTATGTTCAGGTTCTCCTTGCTTCAGTCTCTCTCTGCTATGATAGGATGGAGCCTCTTCTCAGTATGGAAATGGTCTACACGTGCGAGCAGCCTGGAATGTTGAACCAACTAAAGGGTTAGCATAGCCCTGGAGAGGCTGTGGACCTATGGACAGCTTCACAAGGGTGGTGAGTAGTAGTCACTGTGTAAATCATCAAGTTTGGGGTTTCTTATTGAGTGACATCCTAGCTCATCCTAACTTGGTCAGGGATACTTTGCACTTGTTTTATAGATGGGAAAACAGAGACCCATAGGGATTAAATGATTTCCTCCAGGCCTCACATTTAGTAAGTTGTTGAGCTAAATTTTAAAACTGTAGTGTGGTTCTGTATTTTTAACTGGCATACCTTGTTAAATAATTTTCTCTCAGTATTTCATTAATTAAATACACTTCAAATAATGTTAATTATTATAAGTCCTTAATTCTACTTCTTTTTTACAAACCATGTTGGAAATGTCTTTTTCTATATTTTAAAATTTTAATATCTCAGTCTTTAATATTTTAACACATTCTATATTTAACTGATACATAAATGTATTTTTGCATTATATATGCATTATGTATAGTGAAAATATATTTAGGTTTTATAATATATGTAGCCTGCATATTTCATACTGTTTTATATATAACTGATTAACTATATGTGTTATATATATATATAATATGTGTAGATATGTATATACATTGAAACATATATATCAAAAGTTAATCACAAAATATCTCTCTGTTTAAAACCATAGTGTTATGTAATCAAAGCACTTTAGAATACTAGCCCAATTTAAGACTTTTACTAATTTATCTTCAAATTCAAGTGAAAGATCTACAAATTATATCATAAAGTTCAAAATTTATAAATACAACAAATATAGCAAACTTATAATGTATATTTTTATGTGTAATTATAAACAGTATATATGATTGCATATAGTGCATAACATCTGTAGTTGTATTATGTACAGATGATATAACATCTATATAAACTCTGCTTCAGCTAATTTCCAAAAGAGTCACTAGGATTTGCTTGATAAAAGCTTCATTGGGCTACACCTCCAGCTCTCTTTCACAAAAAAATTTTTAGGCAGGTTTGCTAAGTGGCCTGGTCTGGATGATTTCTTAGTATTACCATGTGACTATGAATAAGGACAGACTTCAGTTTGGGTCTGAGTCAGAGAGACTAGTTTTTTAATCTTTAGGGACTTGACAAATACAGTGTCTGCCCACAAGAAGTCTTCAGCACTTGTGGGCATTACTTTCTAAAATGGAAAGTTCCATATTTTTCAACTCACTCCATGGATAACAAACAAAGAGCTACAGATATGCATGTCTGCACATATATATGTATACATATATGTAAATGTTGAACAACCACAGGAAAAAAAGTGTTATAAATAATCATTGCTTATTCAATTTTACTCATTCTAGACATAGAGCATGAGTATAGTAGTTATGCAGTTTCCACCAAGGAATATATTAGAGCAATTATTTAGAGAGGAGGGTTGTGTGTGTGTGTGTATGTGTGTGTGTGTGTGTGTGTGTGTGTGTGTGTGTGTGTGTGTTTTGAGACAGGGTATTGCTTGGTAGTTCAGGCTGGTCCTGAACTCAGCTATCTTCCTGCTTCTGCCTCTGGAGTGCTGAGATCTCAGACGTGAGCCACTATGCCCAACATTGTGGTGTGAGGTACTGATTGCTAGTGGGCATGAGTCATCACACCCCACATTGTTGTATGTCGATACTCGGGATCGAACCCCAGACCTTGTGCTTATCAGGCAGGCACCGGAACCGCTGAACTAAATCTCTAGCCCAAGAGGAGTTTTTTGTTTTTTGTTTTTTTTAGGTTTTTTGAGACAAGGTCTCTCTTTGTAGTTCAGGCTGGCCCTGAGCTCATCCTCAAACCCACTTCACCGCAATCCTCCTGCCTCTGCCTACTGAGTGCTGGGATTACAGGCGTGAGCCACCATGCCCGCACTGTGGGATGTGGTAATGATTGATGCTGGGGTGAGTCTCCACACCCAGTATTGTGTGTGGTTACTGGGGATCGAACCCGGGCTCTTGCGCTTGTGAGACAGGTGCCAGAACCACTGAGCTATATCCCCAGCCCCAAGAGGAGTTTTTAACGAGAGCTATATAAAGCTATTGAATATATCAGCAGTGATTGAATTTATACCATAGAATAAAAATATAAACAATGTATGACATTCATTCACTCTACATCTTATTGAGTCTCTGAAGTTCAGAAATTTACATTAGTGGTAAACATAATGTTATAATTCCTACCTGTGTGAACACTGTCTAATCACTTTTTAACTTATCTTCTTTTAAAAATTCCTCTCTTGAAGAAAAATTTTCATCCCAAAAGATGTACAAAGAAGTTCTGATATTAATTTTTTAGTTTCTTTTCACTAGGGAGATGGTGAAAACTCTCCTAACCATTTGAATAGATTCTGGTTCTTATCTGGATCAGCTTTCTCATGACTTTGAGTGGTCTGCGTTGGCTGACCTGTGATTATTATATGTTACTGTTTCTGACTGCTACTGTTCTGTTCCCAAATGTGTGTGGACACTTCTCTTAAATAGTCTTTGAGCATTTTCAGAAATATTTTAGTCTCTGTATCAGTAATTGCTCATTTAACTTTAAGTTCCAAGATGTCCTCAGCTACATTCCCAGGAGCATTTGCTCTTCTGGTCCTTTGTGGGATGAATGCTACTCACTGCCTCAAATGCGGCTACTCCGTGAGTAGCTCTGACTTCTAACCTGAGGCTCAGCGCCTTCTTTGGATGTCACTATCTTTTCTGGGAGAACCTGAGTACTTGGAAATATATTTTATCTTATACCTCTTGGCAGGGAGAGTAATTTTTTTAGAGGTCCCAGCTCCTCCCATAGGGTAAAAATAACAATGACTCTGAAAGGTTTCCTGATTTTATTTTAGGAATTGGCTAACCACTTCTTATTCTTGTAAATAATATTTAAAGGGAACACAGCCACACCCATTCATTTATATCTTTCATTGGCTTCAGTGTTGAAAGCTGAGGAGCTGTGAAAGACATTTCTGGAAGAAAAAAATTTCAATTCTTGCTTTTTCTGGAAAAGAAGAATTTTAGTGTAAATTTATGTCTGATCAGTAGAATGTTTGGGTCATTTGTGAGATTTAAATCCATCCACATCTCCCTATCTATTCTAGTATACTAATAATATACAAACACAATTATATATCACATTTCCATATAAATTGCATTTGCCTTAATAATAGTATTCATAGAAAAACAATTTTAACAGCTAATATTATTTGGTTTTTAATGTGCTGAACATTCTCCTAAAGTATTTATACATAGTAATTAATTCAGTTTCACAGCTTTACTTTATAAGTATCAAGTTTTACCTCATTTTCCAGACAGAGGAACCAAGAAGGAGAAAGTAAACCATCTACTTCCATTTATACCGCAAGTAAGTGACGGGGTAGGATTTGAACCCACTGGCATAGCTAGTTTGTGCCCCTCTGGGCGGTCCTTCCATTTGCTGCCCTCCAGCATACCACAATGGAGTAAAATGTCATGATATAGTTTCCCTTGTGGCAACGACACTGTCCCACAAATGCCCTTCCCAGGGGCTCCCAGTCCCACCCCCCAGCTAAGCCACTGTTGGAACGCAGTTGTGTCTAGAGACAGAGGCCTGCTTTGGAGAGCAGGTATGGTATGTATTCTATTTTCTGGTTTTTATTCTCCAGATTTCTTGTCTTTGCAGACATCCTGTCAGCCTCAGTAAATCAAAGGAAGTGCTGGGGAAGAGAGCTTCTTTAGACAACACGTAAAATCCCAAATCAGTCACGGACAGATGCAGACGGCCTCTCATGCTTTCTTTTCATTTAGCATCATAGCTCTCCGAAGGCTTTATAAAAATCATGTCAGGAGCTCTTACTTCCCTGGGGAGGTGTTTCCTCCTCACTTTACAGCTGAGAAGGTAGCATGTGGGAATTGAATCACTTGTTCAAGATGAGACTGCAGTTCATACATTGACATGGAAATTAAACCTACCTCATCTATTTCTAATTCTTCATCTGCTCACATAGGCATTTGTGACTCTGGGCTACATAGTACAGGGTCATGGGCATATTGAAAGTGAAAAGATTATTTATTTATGAAAGACTTTAAAATCCTGGATGAAAGAAAAGCTTGGTAAGGTGTTACAAATAAGAATTCTGTAGAGGTGAGAAGTGCTATTGATTTTCTAGTCACTGTGCTGGAAAGAGTGGAATCTGATGGCCTGATATCAGTTCTCATTCTCGTTCTGAGTGATTTGAATCCTTCAATAAGCCACTTAAGCTCACCTGAAGCTCAGTACTTCTGTCTTCCTAGGTAGGATAATACCTGTCCTGAAAACTTTAAAGTTCTGATAAAAATATCATCAAAGCATAGGATAAATATTGATGAATCTCTTGTATACTTTGTCTCCATGACTGGTGGCTTTCTGTGAAGGGCATTAAGGCACTGTTGTTAAGTTCTGGGTTCTCTGTTAGGTAACAGTGAGAGAAGAAAGAGCAGTGATGTATCCACCACTTCCTTTCTTGCTTGGAGGCTGATCACAACCACAGTTCACCCTCCACACTCTCCCATTTTCCATCTGATATACAGATTAATAAGCAGCACAATGAAAAGCAGGGAGAGGGAGAGAAAGGAGAGAGCTACAAGACACAGTCGACCTGAGGTGTCCGGGTTGACATATGGTGGTGCTGGTATGTAGGCATCAAGATTTTAGAAGACAAACTCAGGAATAAAGGACATAGATAAAAATTATAGTTGTAGATTCCATATTTTAAAATTTGTTTCAGAAATAATTTGAGATCAATGTCGTTAACTGAGTTAAAGATAGCAGTGAAGGAAAAGGAAAGGGTACTATTTAAGAGAATTGTTTTTGTTGTACAGATTTTATGACTATTAGTAGCTTCATGTATACTTGCAAATGAAATTATATATGCATGTAATCGTACTTCTCTATGGCTTCAGAATTTGTGTTTTGCTTGGATCACGTTTCTTGGGGATCACTCCATATCAGCGCTTCATTCTTTTTACTTATATGGATAGATATAAATTAGTGGCACAGCTACCTCTTACCATTGTCAGGTGTGACCTACCATATGTAAATGTATGTGTTATACTATTGACAACATGAGAGGGTTTGTATATTTTATTTCCTTATTGGAGAATAGGCCCCTCCCCTTTTTATGCTTTATAAAATACTGATGAGTAAACATTGCTGTGCACACACTGAGTTGTCTTTTTGTGAGCACATACACCAGGTAGATTCTTGGTATTGGAATTGTTAGATCAGAGGTTATTTAAATTTTGACAAGTTTAACTATATGCCTAAAAGATTGTTGTGCCAACAAAAGAAGGACAAAATAAAGATATTCATAATGCTCATTTCTCTCACAATCTCACTAGTACTAAACATTGTGAAAAGTTTTTAAAAAGCTGGGGGATCAATCTGCTAAGTTAAAACAGTATCAGTTTAGGGAATTCTTAAGAGATCGTTAGAGTAGGAGGCACCAGGAATGTAGCTCTCTATCTAGACAGCAACTGCATAGGCAGAATCCCTCAGATGCTACTACTTTGTAACCCTAGAGTCTACTAAAGACTTGAAACTTCCAGCAGAAGCTGTAGACAATGGATTTAGGTTGACTTCCATCAGCTTCAGCTCTTGGCATCACAGCGGCTACTCACTCAGCATCCTCAGCTCTGTGAGGGGTGCATGTGCATTTCTGTGGCTACTTACACACAGATTCTGGGGGCTAGGGTGGGCCGAAGGGACCCAGTTGTCCATCTCAGAGGGGTTTCTGCTTTTTAACACATACAAAATTGAAGGAAGCCATGATTGTAGTATCTTATGCTGTCAAAACTCCTTTGGTTAAAGTAATTTCCAGGGTGAGTGATGGGTCATCTCCCTGTCTTACTGTTGCCTGTACATTTCTTTTCTCTTTTTCTCCTTATGGGAGCTGGACGTAAGTGACTAAGACATTTGAAAGCAACTAGAAAGATGGGAAAAATTAGTACCAATGAAGAAGTTCATCTCAAAAGAAAGATAAAAGGTTAGTAACTATTATTTGTTAATATTGTCAAATATTACCTACCTCACATGATGTGTGTGCATGCTTTCATACGGTAGCATATTTGTTTGCCTACAAAGTTGTGAGTGATGTATTGTCCTGTAACATTACAATGATTACAGTGTCACTAGGAAATAGAAAGTTTTAAACTATTTTATAATCTTATGGGGCCATTTTGGTATATTTAGTACATCAGGAATCCAAATCTTATTTGGTACACACTTTGTACACTGTCTGCAAAGGACTTGCTTTAGATCTAAAACATAAATACACTCAAAGTGAAAAGATGGAAAATGATACTTTCTATAATAGTAACTAAAAGAGAGTAGGGATGGCTACATGAATATTAGACAAAGTAGACTTTAGATAAAAATTGTAATAATGTCATTATATATTAATATTTTAAATATATAAAGATTATATAATAAAATAATCATTATTCATATGATAACAAACCATCAAAATATATGAATCAAAAACTGATATAACTAGTACAAAGTTCCAAAAAGTAATTAGAAACTTCAACATATCACTCTCAATAATTGGGACCCAGAGGAGGCACACAGGAAATAAAAGACTTAACATGATAGACCAACTAGACCTAACAGACATATACCCAACAACAACAGCATACACAATCCTCTCATGTGCACATGGGACATTTTGCATGCTAGATCATATGGTGGGATAGAAATTAAATTTCAATAGATTTAAAAAGGTAGCTAGCACACAAAACATCTATGACAATTACATCAAGTTATGAATCAACAAAAGTAAAACTAGAAATTTCACAAAATTGTAGATATTAAACACAGTAGGAAAAAAAAGAAGCAGTAGGGAAAAAAGTAAAGTAGCCAGCACATCATTTTCTTCATCTTTTTCATAGTCAGTTTCTCTGCCCCAAATTCCCACAGGGCTCATGCTGAGAGTCAGGAAGTACAAATAATTTCAGAGGCGCACTAAGTGTTCTTCCCCCTAACTCTGGAGGGACACTGTCTTACAAGGTTGCAGGCAAACTTGCCATGTATTGCTCCAGGAAATAGTTTCTTTTTTCCTTTTTTGAAAATCATTTATTGTACAAAGAACAATGAAAAGAGTAAAGGCATCAGTGTCTTTTGTTGCAAAATCCACATGGAGGATTGCCCTCCACCCAGGAGCAGGGGCAGGATGTACATAAGTGTCATTATTGCTTTCTATATTCCAAAAGGTCCTGGCTAGTGCTATGAAGAAAAATAGAAACAAGAATTTTAAAGAGAGGGAAATAAAGGGAGAAAATTATCATAATGTGGAGATGATATAAATCGCAAAAGAATCTATACACAAAAATCACTACAACTAAAAAGAAATTCAGAGATTTAAAATAGGATTAACTGTTTTTCTTTTTTAATAAATTAAGTTTATTAGAACATTTTAGAAATACATTATTTTCACGTTCATCATTGAAAATATTGTGCTTGTACATGATATATCTTGATTCTTATTTTTTCCTATTCTCTTGCCTTTCATTCAACTGCCCACCACTCCAATATACATAAGCTATGTTCGTGATTTTTTTCCTTTTTACCATCAATTTTTTCTTTCATGTCTTTGCTTTCCCTTGCTCTCCCCATTCTCTTTTCCCTTTGAATATTTTCTTCATATTTCACAATACTGATCATACATTCTGGACCTCATTTACGCCTTCAATTTCTCACACCAAAGAAAATACGGTTTTATGCATGTATCCTATTTATTTCACTTATGAGTACGGACTCAAGAAACATTCACTTAGCTATAAATGATTTAATTTATCATTCTTTATAGATGAGTAATACTCCATTTTATTTAAAATTTAAATTTTTATTGGTATATTATGTATACCTATCACAATCACATTCAACATTGAGAGTTTGTACCAGAATATGACATGACTTGATTCTCATTTTTTCCCCTTCTCCCACCCACTCTGCAAAGGTCACAGATGTGTAAATATCATATCTTTTCTCTGGTATAAGAAAATAAAGATATAAATGAGTTCTAGTATGTACAGTTGATATTGTGAAATAGAAAATATTTTTTTAAAAAGAGGGTGTAGGAGTAAGTAGGATTAACTTTTTTTTTTTTTTTTTTTTTTTTTAGGTTTTTTGAGACAGAGTCTCGCTTTGTGGTTCAGGCTGGCCCTGAGCTCAGCCTCAAACTCACATCACAATCCTCCTGCCTCTGCCTCCCGAGTGCTGGGATTACAGGCATGAGCCACCACGCCCAGCACTGCGGTATGTGGTACTGGTTGCTGCTGGGGTGAGTCTCCACACCCAGTATTGTTATGTGGTTACCGGGGAATCGAACCCGGGTCCTTGCGCTTGCAAGACAGGCGCCAGAACCACTGAGCTAACTCCCTGGCCCTAAGTAGGATTAACTTTTAAAAATGACTAGCAGAAACAAAAAACTAGGAACCTAATAAAATAATTATTTTCATAGTTTTATTCCTTGAAGAATAAAAAATTGCAAAGCATCTGAGGAATCAAAAATTGCAGAGCATCTCAGGAACCTTCAAAGCCTCTGAAAACCTTAATAAAAGAGTAGTCTCATACTTTATAACTCAACTTTTACTAAAGAAATGAAGAGACATTCTATGATCCCAAGAAGACAGTAGTATTAAAATGATCTATCTAAACACATCTATGTACATACTTAATCCAATCTCAATAAAATTCTAGTTGAATTTCTTGAAGAATTTAATAAACAAAATTTATTTGGAAGAACTGAAGCTCACAAAGACCTAGTTAGCTTCATAATGAAGAAATAATATACACATTACAACAAAGCCATTGTTGTAAAGGTAATGTGATATTTGTACATAAAGACAGGAACTATCAACACAATAGAGCAGAGAGCTCAGCCTGGCCTGTGCAGGTATGATATCCTGTGTCAGAAATGTCTCCGCACAGAGCAGGGCTGTTGGGGGGTGGATGACGGAAAATGACTGACTTTATGGAGAACAACATAAGTGGATCTTACCCTTTTATAACATGTAAGAGTGATAATGTGATGGTAATCAAAAAGGGAAAGCTTATGTTATAGGGGTGGGGGTTTGTGGGATGGGTAGGGGAATGGGAAAAAATGAGAATCAAATCATGTCATATCATATTCTGGTATAAATTCTCAATGCTGAAAGTGTCTAGGTTGTGTATATGTAATGTACCAATAAAGATTTGAATTTTTTAAAGAGTGATAGTAGATGGACTAAAGTCCTAACTGTAAAAAAATCTACAGTTTCTTTGTATCCTAAAATAGTGAAGTTCTCCTTTATTATAATATGTAACAAAAAGTATAAGGTAAAATATTGAAGTTTTGATATCAACATTAAGCATTTATTCTGAAAAATATACCACAAACAACATTTATGGAGACACAATAAAAGGAAATGATATTTTTTGCAATTTCTAGAACTGAAAAGCATGGTGATGAGTATGTACTAAACAAATGGCTCTGAATCAACACCTGGAGGAAAGCCGTCCCAGTGAAGAAAACAGACAGAAATGTATGAACAAAAGATACCAAGAAGATATCCTAAAACCTAAGAAGTATGTAAAGAGATGATGGTAATAGAGAAATGCAGATTGAAACAGTGATGAGCTATTCTGAGTCACCTTATGTGTTGGCAAAAGTAAGAAGGTAATACCAAGATTTAACAACAATATGGGAACATAGGAATATATATTTTTTTATTACTACTGGGAGTATAAACTGTTCAACTATTCTGAGAAAGCATTCGGAGGAGAAACTAGAAATATTAATTCTTTAGTTTCATACCTATTATCTGGCTAGTAAAAGACATTTTCATCCAGATACATAGGTGTTTATTTAACAGGATTTTCATTACAACTTTAAGTGTAGAGGTAGTAAGCTGAACAGGCTCAAAGTGGTCAGTAAAATGTAGATGATATGCAGCAGGAAAAAAAGCATTAATGAGTTGTACACAGAATGATTTGGAAGAATTTTGAGAACTCTCATGTTTCACAAAACTTAACAGATAGAAATGTACAACGTGATACTACCACCTATGTTAGTGATACATACACATCAAACACTCCATTTCCTAGGTATATGGACAAAATGGCGTCATGTTAAACCCAATGAGAGGATGTCTGGAGGGTAAGAGAGATGAGACTGGAGTAGAGAAATGAAGGCAGAAATGACAACTCATCCATTTCATCTGGATTCTCAAATATATTTGCAGAGAATTTGGCAAATCATTATCTCAAGTCTTAAAATTTTTGTGCCTTGGATATTTCTGTCCTTTTCAATTTCCTTTTGATATTTGTGTTTTTGCACTTTTCTTTTTGGACCAAAGAATAGTGTATAGTTGATTGTATTGGTTTGTCTAAATCAGAAATTTTGTACTTATTTACCATTTCAGTTTGTCTTCAATTTGTATATTAATTACTTTTAACTTTCTGACCAGGGAATCCCACTTGATTTTGTTCAGCACTCTGAATAATGTGGCTATTTATTTCTTTAGAGCCAAACCCCATATATTTCAAATCTATGAGTGAGAACAGAAGTGTTAGTCGGTATGCAATGAAAACGGGTGACATTTTCCAATTTTGACTATCTTGTTGCCTCTGGAAAAATACTTTTTGAATAAAATAACTCCAATTAATCTTTGCTTTCCATTTCCAACTATATAAAAGTATTTCACTAAATGACTGACCATCAAATTGAAATCTTTTTTATCTTCATGTTCTGCAACTCACAGTGGGATTTATTTATTTCTTGAAAATGGATAATTTTCTGTTTTCAGATTTCATTATTTTGTTGGGCTTTTCCCTGGCTGTTGGGAACAGTGGTCTCTTTATATTCCTCTTCATAAAATATGCAGGAGGTATGCACAAAATGAGTAGCATGGGAAACATGAACAGGAGAGTACGGATTTCAGTTTGCTTTCATCATCACAGTTGTTAAAATTTTATGCAACTAAACTATTTTTTTTCTCTTGGACTGGAAGCTATTTGACAGTTCTCAGTTTGATTGCCAGGTTGAAGAATATTTCAATGTAATTTATTGTTTTATCTTATTAGATAAGAAAACACGACACATTATTTCTAAATTTTATAGTAATGTGGGCTTTCCTAATATCTGGTAAATTTTATGAAGAATCCAAGAGTACTTGAAGAAAAGATATATTATACATTATCTATTTTAAGAAACAGCATTGGAGACTATTTTTTTTTTCTTTTTAATGTTTTTTGAGACAGAGTCTCACTTTGTAGTTGACGGTGGCCCTGAACTCACCGTGGAGCCCAGGTGAGCCTTGAACTCATAGAAATCCTCCTGCCTCTGCCTCCTGAGTACTGGGATTACAGGTGTGAACCACCACGCCCAGCTTGGTGAGTGATTTTGGATGAGTTTGTTCATGGATAACTGCAGAGACACATGTTGCTCTTGTCAATCACTGTGCTGAACATTTCATCAAAGATGGAGTTTCAGCTATATTTTTAGTTTTATTTTCTGTGTAAGGACTTACTTGCTTTGTAGAAGAGAGTTAGGTAGAAATGCCTTTTTATACTGACTTTGATTGAAGTTTCCCATAAATATTTTAAAGTATATTATGAAGATAATGGTGACAGTGAAGCCCAAATCAAACTTCTGTCACTGAGTTTTCTTTTATTTCAAAGTGAAGTGAAAAGTCTATGTGGTGACCCAGACTAGTCATATTCTACAGTAAAAATTATTTATAATACTTCATGAGTCTTCCAGTGAGTCTTCCAGTGATTGTACAGAATTTCATTTTCTGAAGATTCTTGGTGTCTTCTTGGAATATTATTAGCATGAAACCTGATCTTTCTGCACAGTTTGGTTGTGGTCATATATCAGTAAAATTTTTGTTACTGGGACCAAATACTTAACATATACAACTTATAAAAGGTGTTTATTTTTATTCATAGTTTCAGTCTTATTTTCAAACTGATTCCAACACAGGAATAACATGACAAGAGGTGTGGGGAGGTGAAATTATTTTCTTTAAGATGGCTGGAAAGCAGAAAACAGAAGAGAACCTGACAAATACGTATCCTACGAAGCCTCTTTCTCTCAAGACCCACCACCAGCTGGGCTTCCCCTCAGAAATGCACACTGACCTATGAATGTTCCTGGATGGATCAGCTGATGAATATAGTTTTCTGATTCAATTCCTTCTTGTGCCATCTCCTAGTCAGGTCAAGCTGACAGGTAAGTGAGACTCTCACAAGTAGTAGTTGACCTATACAAAAAAGTTGTTGTATTTTATCAACATTTATCCTTATAAGCATTAGAATCAACTTTTCTAAAATAAAACCAAAGATAATATTTTGGTATGATAACTGATTAATATTAAGCATGAAAGTGTCTTTTAATCTTTAGTGAGTGATGATAATTCTATAAATACTGACTGTGAAGGAGCAAAGGGAAACTTGAGTGATAATTTTCTTTTCTTTCTGAGCTACTGAGGAAGGCTTCATTTTGGTTCCTGCCATACCTACATTAGGCAATCAGTGAATATTTTTTTCATTGAATTGGATCTCATTGGCTTTGTAAAATCACTAGTGAAAAAAATAAGCAGGAATTTGGATCCATACTATCTTGCTACATAAGTTGGGAGTTCAAACACTCAAAGATGAGGTAGAAATGAGTCTTTAAAACATGCTAAGTAAGGTGGTCTTGAAGAAACTTGTAAGGAATATCTAAGGAAGAAAACCTTGGCATGAGATGGTGGAGGAATAAAAATCTTTGATGACCTAGGTAAAAATAACTTGCGTTTGGGCCGGGGAGTTAGCTCAGTGGTTCCGGCGCCTGTCTTGCAAGCGCAGGGACCCGGGTTCGATTCCCCAGGTAACCACATAACAATACTGGGTGTGGAGACCCACACCCAGCAGCAACCAGTACCACATACCACAGTGCCGGGTGTGGTGGCTCACACCTGTAATCCAGCACTTGGGAGGCAGAGGCAGGAGGATTGTGATGTGAGTTGGAGGCTGAGCTGAGGGCCAGCCTGAACCACAAAGCGAGACCCTGTCTCAAAAACAAAAACAAAAACAAAAACAAAAATACTTGTGTTTATTGACTAGTTCTTGTGTTAAGTGTACCTTCCAGGTGTTGTGCTTATGATAATATTCTCTAAACATTTATGAAGTTTTTCACATAGAGTGGGATTAGATTTACTCTTTGATTTTTCCAGATGGAGAAATTTGGACTAAGTTGTGGAAATTAGAAAAAAAAGATTAGAAGTAAATATATGAATTTAAAAAGGCACTAAAACACTTGAAAATTCAGGCAAAGTTTTCCGGACAGTGAGATTCCTGTCATGGAAAGTGTTTCTGGAGCCCCTGGGTTCCTATCAGCCTGGGATGTTTCAGAGATAATTATTGACTTCAGTTAAGCTTAGACTGAGAGACAAAGATGCATTCTTCTAATTCTAAACATCTAAAACAGTGGAATATATTTCTTAGATGTCATTAAAATGATGTATCTTGGAGAATTAAGATACAGGCTTCTGGTAATGAGATGTGGAAAGTATTACTAGATTTATACTTACTCTACAAGATTTTGAAACACATTAAAATAATAACATTTCAGTTTAATCTTTTGCTAATGAAACAAAAGACTGCGCACTTCTCTCTTAGACATATGCCCAGAATAGTTTTATTCCACTATCAACAGAGATGGTAACAGACATACAACTTGTCAGTTTATTGAAAAGGTCATAAGCACAATATGAAAGTATAAAATGTTCTTTAGCTTCCTTATCTCTTGATCCCTTCTCTCCCCCATCAATCTAACAAAGAATGTGAAAGACCTCTACTCTGAAAACTACAGCACTCTGAAAAAGGAGATGGTAGAAGATATCAGAAAATGGAAAGACATCTTTGTTCATGTGTAAGAAGAACCAATAAGGTCAAAATAGCTGTACTCCCACAATTCCTGTATAGATTTAATGCAATCACAATTGAAATCTCAACAATATATTTTACAGATCTAGACAATATTATCCAAAAATTCATCTGGAATCATAAAATACCTAGAATAGCAAAAACAATTCTAGATAGCAAGGACATGGCAGGGAGTATCATTATCCCCAGTATGAAACTATACTACAAAGCCATTTTTGATAAAAACTGCATGGTACAGGCAAAGTAACAGACTGGAGAACTAGTGGAATAGATTAGAAGATGCAGAAACAACTCCAGATACAGTAAGCCACCTCATCTTTGACAAAAGCACCAAATATCCTCAATGGAAGAAAGATAGCCTCTTTAACAAATGGTGCTGGAAAAGCAGGGCTTTACCCTGCTAAAGACTAAAGCTGGACCTATCTCTTTGACCATGTTCCAAGGTAAAATCAAAGTGGATTGGAGACCTAAATACTAAAACAGAAACACTAAACCATGGGAAAATAAGTTAGGTAGAACTCTTGGAGACACTGGCTTAAGGAAAGACTGTCTGAACAAAATCTCTATAGCATGAAAACAAACAGAAGGGATCAATAATGGGATCTCAACCCATTAAAAGGCTTCTGCACAGCAAAAGAAACTACTGGAAGAGAGAAAAGATATCCAACAATACAGGAAAAATTGCTACCAGCTGTCCCTCAGATTAAAGGCATACTATCTAGACTATATATAGAGCTTTAAAAAATCAACCCCTTCCCCCAAAATTTAAAGACCCAAATCAAAAATGGGCATCTGAAATGAACAGATACTTTTCAGAGGTAGAAGAGCAGCTAAGAAGTATATGAAGAAATGCTCAACATTACTGCTCATTCGAGAGATGCAGATGAAAACAACACTGAGATTTCATCTCACTCCACAAAGAATGGCTGCTATGTCAGAATTAGTCAGCAACAAATCCTGGTGAGGCTGAGGGGAAAAAGGAATCCTTCTCCACTGTTGGTGGGAATGTACACCATACTACCACTATGGAAATCTGTGTGGAGATTCCCCAAAAAGCTAGGATTAGAGGTCCTATTTGACCCTGTTATTCTTCTGCTGGGAATATACACAAAAGAATTAAGATTCATATCACAGTGATATATGTCCACCCATGTCTATAGCAGCCCAGTTTGTGGTAGCTAAATGTTGGAAACAACCTAAATGTCCATTAACTGGAGACTAGATAAAGAAGATGCAGTGTTTTTTGTTTTTTGTTTTTTAAAAAATAAAATAGAGTATAATGCTGACATAAAGATTGATAAGTTTGAATTGTTCATACCCAAATGGATGTACCTAAGGGACATACTCATAAGTGAAATAAATAGGTCACACATATATAAATATTGTATCTTTTCTCCAATATGAGAATCTGAAAATGTAAATGAATTCTAGAATGTATGATAGATAATTTTAAAAAGAAAATATTCAAAGGGAAATGGGAGTAGAGGTAAGTAATGAGGGGAAAGAAATAATTGTGATGTTAAAAAAGGGAAACAAAGCTCATGTATATGGGGTGAGGGATTGTAGGGTGGGTAGCAGAATGTGAAAAATGGAGAACAAAGTCATGTCATACACTGGTACACATTCTCAATGTTGAGTGTGATCATGATGTGTATATAAAAATGTACCTATTGAACAAAATATTAAAAAAACAGAAATTTATCCTGGAACTCAGCCACCAGGTATTATACATACAGTAATAAACCAAAGGATGTTGTGCAAAAAAAAAAAAAAAGAATAATAAAAATGGTTCTTTTATGTTTTTGCACCCTCTTGAATGGTGATGCATCTTAGTATTTGCTGTTAATATTTTTATATTGATTTTCAGTTTACTAAGCAATTTCTTCATGTTCTTCTTTACTCACATTATAGTTTAACAAACCTACATATTTCCCCAATAAATTTTTGCTTGGGTCAACAACAAAAAAATTTTTTTTGGATTCTTATGGTTCCCTGCATTTTAATCCTTATCATGAGCACTTAACTCTTTCAGATACCATTTTTTGATAAACAGCAATATTTTACAATTTGGAGATATTTTATATAGTAACCACAAAACTTGCAGAGGTTGAGATTCTGTGTATTCAACTAGATACATTCTCTTCCTAAGTTTCTCACTGTTATGTAAAACCAGCTATGTACAATTTAGGCAAAACTACTGACAAATTCAAACATGACATGAACCTTCTGTTGGCTTAGAAATATCAACATGATAAATGTTACATTGAGAGCAACAAGCTCCACTGATAAATGAAAGAAAACTACCTTTCCATTGCTGGGAACTTGTTTCATTCTTACAATGACTATCTAAAGTTGACGTTGACAAGAACATGATGTTTTATATGGCTTTAGAGATCTTGATCACATGAAAGATATTCCTTGTGGAGTTAGCAGAATAAAAACTCCTGACTGCTGCCTTAATTTGGTGGTTTGGAGACTGTGCCTTTTATGGCCTAGGAGTAGCTGGCCTCTAAGTCACTGTTGAAAGAATTTCTGGAAGTTCTAGTGTCCTTTGGAGACAAATGAAGTCTTCCTGAAGTCATCATGAGCTTTCTTTCATAAGGTGAACCTTTTATGTGAATAGGGACTTTGTATAACAATCATAAGAGAAAGCACCTTGCTGGAATTCAGTGAGATGTGAAAGTTAGGCCCAACTTTTCTTTTTCCTTCAACAGCCAGAAGGTGTATATATCACTAGTGATCAGACCCTTCCCTCTAGCTGCATTAAGGGTAAGGCAGACAAGACCAGCTCTGGTGTCTTCCTTCCCTCTTGGTGGGTATCTCTGCTAACAGCCATAATTTACCTTTCCTGCTTTGGGCTGCTAAGGTGCTACTGTGGCTTCTCTGAGGAACAATTGGAAGATCAGGTGAGAGAGAACAAGGATCTAGTATGGGCCATCATCATCCCCAAAGTGCTCAGCACTAGTGTACCATGAATGGCAGTGGCGACTTCAGCTGCTCCATTTCCATGGAATGTCAAAACTATCAGATGAAAACTTTTCTCAGCGTTTTCAGGAGCTGTCATCATTACAGCTGAGGCAGTCATAGATGCTTCACAACCATTCTGAAAGATATTCTCCTTGGTTGAAGAAGGCTTCAGATATGGACCTATCCCAGATCACTCTGCCCTATGGCTACTTCATATGTCACTGCCCTGCAAGCTTTCCACATGAGTCCATCCTCTCTGCCACTGTCCTAAGGGAGGCCCATGAAATGCAAGACATTGCTGCTTCTTCTCTCTATAAATAAAATTTCCTCATATTCTTCAGGACTACCTCTAATGCACTTCCTTCTGTGCGGGTCACAATAGTGACTTTACTGCTAGTCATGATTTTTATTTTAGAGAGAGTAAATTGGGTCACTAGTGCCTGTCACTAGTCATCCCGCTAGTGACTTTACTGCCTACTCATGGTTTTTATTTTAGAAAGAGTAAATTAGGTGGGTTGCACTAAAGTACTTGGTCACACCTAGCTATTGGGCTTGAGGGTAACTTGGAGCCAGAGGGCTGCTATAGAGCTCCAGAGAGTGGCAGAGATGTTTGGAGATCTTCAGAGTCTTGTGGAAAGGTCTCAGTGAGGTGCTGGAAGCTTCTTAGTTCTCTGGAAAAGGGCCAAGAGGACTACAAGTTTGGCTGCTGAGTGGGGAGCTGGCAGCTGCCAGGAGCTGAAATACTAAGAGCTAAACACCACAAGCTAAGAGGTGCTGACACACAAAGCTTTTTGAGCCTTAGCACGAAGCAAGCTGTACTTGCCAATTCATGGTTTTTGTTAAAGTTGAGCAAGAACCTTCAGCTGGAAGCTAGTATTAGAGATCCCTTAGAAAGAAGGTGGATAATTGTAACAGTTGTCAGTAGTTGTCAAAAGTAGCTTATGTCTGATTTCTGTCATACATGTAGAAAAGAATGTGCAGTAGTCAGAGACAAATTTTATAGTAAAAACCTAAAGCAAATGATATGTTTTACTAAATTTTGATCGAGGCACTGAAGCTTTGTAAATCAGGTAAATGTGCATACATGTTTCTTCCATTTAAATCCAAGTTGGACACAAACTCCTAGGTGTCTGTGTAGAATTTGCATCTAAACAAAAACATCATAGTATTGGTTTTTGTTCCTGTTCTTTCACCTTGAAGTTACTGACTGAGTTTTTGTTTCTGGTAAATCGAGAGAGCAACAATAAGCCAGATAATAGATGCAGCCTTTTAGGGATTACTCATAAGTTGCTCATGACCTAAGTAGGCATTTATAAGACTTGCAGGCTAGTTATTACAAAGACTTATTAGGATGTTCACATGATCTTGCTGATAGAGAATGGTAGAGGGTGGGTCAGAATTAAGGAATAATTAAGCCTCATATTAAGCTGTATTTTAAAAATAATTTTCCTGAACTAAGTTTCTTTTTCTATCATTATAAATAAAAGTCTGTCTTACTCACTTTTCTCTTTGCTAAGAAACAATACCCAACACCTGCAACTTAAAGACAGAGAGGCTTATTTTGGTTCACGATTTTGGAAGTTACCATCCACAGTTGGCTGACTCCAACTCAGAAATGGCATGGACGGAAGTGGTTTACATCGTAGTGGCCAGGAGGCAGAATGAGAAGGGAGGAGCTGGGAGGACGTGTGGCTTCAGATTATGCCTCATGATATGCCTCTTCTCACCAGGCTGCACCTTCTACCACCTCAGGTGGCTACAGCACTCCTGACACCCAAAGGGCCTGACGCTGAGTCATGAACAACTTGGTGGTCATTCTTGACCTAGACCCTCGGTCAAGTCTAAAGAGAGTGCATTTTAAGAGTAGGCAGCATTAGTGCACAAAAAGTGAGACATAGGGTCTCTCTAATAGCTCAATAAATTAAAAAGAAAGATTTTAAATTATCAAGCCGCTGAGCTCAAAAGAACTTTAGAACCATTAGTCAGTGCTGTGTTTTGGAGAGCCGAGAACTGAGGCACATAGGCTAGAATGAGTCACACAAGAGTCTGAGCCAGCTAATGCAGAGCTGCCCTGATTCCAAGTCCATCAGGCTCTAAATAATGCTTTAACTTCTTGGCAGTATCTCTGAAACCATATAGTTTCTCAGTCTTCTTGCAGCACTAAGGGAAAGGCTGTCAGTAAGGACTTTCTGATGCTTTAGGTCTTTTCCCTCTACCCGGGTCATCCCCAACCTCATTTCTGTGTCTCTGCTGCCTGCACAACTGCTGTCATATCCTCCTGCAGGACTGAGATCCACCTGATTTTCTGGCTTCTTCCTTCTTATTGAGCCAAGATGTGTCCAAGTATAGCCCTGCTTGTGTTCTGCTTTGTTTGGAGGCTCTTTGGCATAAATCACCAATCTGTTCTTAACCTCTTGTGAAATATCACATGAAATGTCCTTTTTCATATAGAGTAAAATCTATAGAGTGAAGTGAAAAACCCAGCCTTAGTTGATTTATTCAACTGAAATTGATTAAGCAATTATCGGGGAAATTAGTAGCTAGGAAGTGGGAAATACAGAAACACAAGCATATGTGTGTCTGTGAGGACTTGGAAGCCAACTTACAGGTTCGTTCTGCTGCGTCTGTCTCTTTGATGAGCTGGGTTAGTTTCACTAATCAGTTTCCTCCTTTCAACCGGGAAATGCTTGAATGGCCTCTTGGTTTACATTGCATGCTCCACCCTACCTTTTATTACATTTTTTATTTTTTTTACAATTTAGATTTATCAAATACTCGCTAGATATTTACTATTAGCAAGTATTTTCTAAGAACTTTACACTTTTTAATTAATTCAATTCTCCGCCAAGCTGAAGAAATGGATTCTGTTGTTATTTTCACTTTAAAATGAGGAAACTGAGAGGGCTGGGGATTTAGCTCAGTGGTTCTGGTGCCTGTCTTGCAAGTGCAAGGACCTAGGTCTGATCCGTTGGTTAACCACATACAGTACTGGGTATGGAGACTCATGCTTAGCAGCAATTAGTACCACATACCACAGTGCCGGGCATGGTGGCTCATGCCTGTAATCCCAGCACTCGGGAGGCAGAGGCAGGAGGATTGCTGTGATTCTTTTTTATTTTTGTGTTCTTTTTTTTAGTTTGAGGCTGAGCTCAAGGCCAGCCTAAACCACAAAGTGAGACCCTGTCTCAAACAAACAAACAAACAAAAAAAAAATGAGTAATCTGAGGCACTGAGAAGTCAATGGCCTGAGCCTACAGAACCACTGACTAGTAATGCTAAGAGCTGAACCTAGGTACCTCATCTCCTGGAGGCTTATGTGCTCCAAGACTACTCATCAATGTGGACTAGGTGAAGAGCGAGCACCGATAAAATCCAGTTTGGGTAATAAAAAAGAAGAGAAAACAAATATGTTATAGCTTCTAGACATTAGTTTAAAAAGACTCAGGTTTAAGAAGCATCAGAAAGATCTTTTGAAGATTGGAAACCTGTGTAAAATGCCCACATTTTGATATTTACATTATTTTCTGTTTGTTTTAATATGGAAAGTGTATTAGAAACAGTAGAAAAGCTATCACATAGAGGTCTGCTGTGGTTACGTGAGGAGTCAACAGAAAATGGCTTTCTGGGAAAATGATAGAAGCGTGGATCTTCTCCTTGGTGTGTATGAGCATTGTATAGTGTCTCCCTGCCAGATCCAGCATTTGCCACTAATGTCCAAGTGGACATACATCGAATCTACCTGGGGAGACATTTAAAACTCCCATTGCCTGCACCACAAAGTGTAGCCGGTAAACTCAGAGATGCTGGGCTGGGTATCTTTCTTTTCTAAGCTTCCAAGGTATGTCCAACATGCAACTACACTTGAAAGCCACTGGCTTCAAGTGTCATTTAAATCTGTTAGCAGAATTTCATGCAGAGATGGTTAAACATGGATTATTGGGCCTTATCTTTAGAATTTTTAATTCTGATAACACGGGGATAGGGAAGAGTGCTGAATGTTATATTTCTAACAGGTATACAGGTGATGCTGAAGTTACTGTCCTGGAATCTATATTTTAAGAAACACTGGCTTCATCTTCTTTGCTTCACTCTCTACTTCTTGGTTATCTAGTCTTCTGAATCCTAACTTCTGAATACCATCGTATCCACCTCTCTGCTTCATTTCATGGTCTCTATACTAATTCTCCCCTCATGAAATAACTCTGTCTTTTTTTTGAGACAAGGTCTTGCTTGTAGTTCAGGCTGCCCCTGAGCTCAGCCTTGAACTCACAGCAATCTTCTTTCCTCTGCCTCCCAAGTGCTAGGATTATAGGCATGAGCCACCATGCCCAGTATTTGTTATGTGGTATTAATTGCTGGCATTAGTCACCACTCCCAGCATCATTGTATGTGGTTACCTACACATACATTTGTGGGATCCAAACCGGGGCCCTTCTACTTGTAAGACAGGCACTGGAACCACTGTGCTAAGTCCCCAGCCCAATAGCTCTTTGTCTTGTGTTCTTATTTTCAGTCTTATCTCCACTTCAATCCATTTCTACTTGTTTTAAGAATGATCTTTCAGGGCCAGCGATTTAGCTCAGTGGTTCCAGTACCTGTTTTGCAAGCGCAAGGACCTGGGGTTGATCCCCGGTAACCACATACAATACTGGGCATGGAGAATCACAGAGGATTGCTGTGATGTGAGTTTGAGGTTGAGCACAGGGCCAGCCTGAACTACAAAGCGAGACCCTGTCTCAAAAACAAAACAAAACAAAAACAAAAACAAAAAAGAATGACTTCTAAAACTAGATATGTTATGTAACCATGATTCTACCAGTTTGAATTATTAATTTGAAGTGTGAAATTTCACAGCTCTCTTTTATAATCAAACTGCATTTCTAGTGTTTATTATATGTCCTGCCTGATTTTAGCTCATTCTTTTCCCCTGGACTCCAAGAAAATATTAGCCCCTTTTCTTGTATGGAATTGAGTGTGTCCCTCTGACATAGAATTTATTACAGTAGTGATTTAGATGCACATAGGTCTTTCATCCTGTGCTGTGGACTGTAAGAAGGAGGTGCTTTTAGTTCACTCACTATATACAGTAGCACAGATTTACATTGTACTCGGAAGAAGAAGGAGTCCAATAAATATGCACTTAGTGACTGGCTTGCATTTCTGCAGTAATTAACTCTGAGCCTCTCCTTCATTTTTCAGAAAAATTCCTCAACGAGGCTATAACTTGACAGACGTTTTAATCATTACTCCTGAAATTGACACTGTGAGGACAAGTCCTGATTCAGATTGCTCCTGAAGGTAACTGAGAGCTTTTGAAGTCTTAGCCATCTCTAAAAGTCAATGTTTCTCCTAGACCAGACTGTGGTAAACCATTATATGAATATAATTTAAAATATTTAGGCTTTTTCCTTCTTCATATAAACACTTTTGCAAGTACATATGCATTAATTGGACATACTTGTGATAGTAATAGGCATTCCGTCCTGAACATTATCTTGTAAGTTTGATAGTGAAATTTTGAATGGTGCATTCTGAAATTGAGATTGGAATAAAGAGAAAAAAATATGTTTTAAGAACTCAGTTGGAGCCCAGTGTACATCATTGTGAGGTCTGAGCAATAAAATTAATATGTATTATCTAAATCTTTGCAGAGAAATTTACTTTGGATTTAGGATGTAACAAATTTATTAAGGATCTATGCTACCTGATCAGTAGTGAACCCATAATTTATACACAGTCAAGTAGTAGGAGCTTTTAGTTAAAATAGGAGCTTTTAGTTTGGGTGAGGAGTAAGGTGGAGCCAGCCCATGCTGCAGCGAGGAGCTCAGGAAGAGACTGAGATTACTCTCTTGAAAGACAGCAACTCAAATGCCAAGAAAAACAGAGACTCAATCCTAAAGGGACCAGGCAGAAAGATAAAAGCTGGCCCTGTCTCAAAAGTGAGACCCTGTCTCTAAAAAACAAAAACAAAAGCAAAAATACAAAAACATAGTAACTACTGTTTATTGGTCAAGTTTTATGAGAAAAGCAACGGTTAGGGGTTTTTGTCTGTGTTGCTTTCTGTAATACCCTATGCCAGTTTTATAAAACAGGATCATCAAAATACTTTTTCCTTTTTAACAACTTTTAATATATTTAGAATTCCGATTCTAGGGCTGGGGAGTTAGCTCAGTGGTTCCGGCGCCTGTCTTACAAGCACAAGGGCCCGGGGATCGATTACCCGGTAACCACATACAATACTGGGCGTGGAAACTCACGCCCAGCAGCAATCAGTACCACATACCACAGTGCTGGGCATGGTGGCTCACGCCTGTAATCCCAGCACTCGGGAGGCAGAGGCAGGAG
>PVIR01011202.1:0-17324 GCA_004026965.1 Petromus typicus
AAAAACCTAAAAAAAAAAAAAAAAAGACTGCCATTCTGGAACGTCCTTTGTTCTTCCTAAATCCTGCGACAGATTCTCTTCCCAATATTCCCACCACATGAGAGAGCATGGGTTAGTCTATGCGGCCTTTCCTCAGGCAACAGGCTTTCCTCTACATTATACAAGGCTCCTGGAGGCAATGCTGGTCCCCTGCTTCCCCCACAACCCTAGAGGGTCCCACCAGTGCACTGCCAGAGCCTGGAAATTCTTGAGCACATTTCTACCATCATTTATCCATTCAACCAACATTTCTACAACACCTGCTAAGTCAGAGCCTTAGGCCATTAAATTAAAAAAGAAAGCCTTAGAATTCAGTTAATAGAGAAGACATTGAAATAACATTTAAGTGTAGTGTGGTGGGGAGTAGGGGATGAGAGAGACAGGGGAGATGACCTTGGAGAGGTCACTGCTGACCCTGACGTGGGGCAGCATGGAGTCACGTGACAATGGAGGTGAAGAGGACCCCTCGGATCTGCCAGAAGATACAAGTAATTCTGATGCTGGCCTGAGAATAACAGCCCTGCCAGGATTTTAGCTCAACTGGTACCATGCCTACCCTGAGAATAACAGCCCAGACAATGATCGGCTCCCAGGTTTCTAGGGCTAGGCACTTGGCTGCCTCCCTCTGCTCCTGAGGCTCTTGACCACCCAGAGCCCCTGGTATCCCAGAAGCCAGATCTGCTCACAGCACCTGCCACCCCAGGCTCTCCAGAGCGCTCTGCCCTCCTCTGTAACACCTCACCCTGTCTGGCGCACTGCGCCACCAGGTGGCTGTCCCTTCTGTCTTTCCCACCAGACAGGAGCAACCAGAGATAGCCACCAGGCCTCAGGATTTGGCTTGGATCTTAATGTCACCCGGAGGCTTCCCTTTAAGAGGTGGGCCTAATGGAGTTCCTCAGGATATCATGAGCTCTTGCTCACAGGGAATGGTGAGCAGGGTGTGGTGGTACACCGTGTAACTCTAGTACTTGGGAGCCCAAGGTGGAAAAATCATGTAAGTTTGAGTTCAGCCTGGGCTTAGTAGTGATTTCCATGCCAGACTGATAACACAGAGAGACTCTGCATCAAAAAAACAAAAAGGAATGGGGGTAAAACGTTCCCTCCTTCCTCTCTCAAGGATGCAGGGCACCGGAGAAGATGCTAGGGCAGTAATGGGAAACCTTTAGAGTTTCCAGTGATAACAAACAGCCCATGCAGCACACACGCTATCAGTCTGCCACCACAGTGGCCTGGATGCCTTACCTGGCCATAACACAGCGATTCTGCTCAGCCATGCACTCCCTGTTCCACCACCTGGCTCCCAGCACAGGCCAGACAGCCACAGGGCTGCTCCAGTCAAGGGCTGGAACCTCTACACTGTGCAGCCAAGCAAGCCTCATCTCTTCATAAGCAGGCAGTCTCAGGTATGAATTTCAATGATGGCAAGATGACTAACACACCTTGATGCACCCCAAGGCCCCAAAACAGCACCTGGCCTATAGGAGGTGTTCAATAATAAGTATACCTGCTCCCTGAGTTAAGATAATCAGGATAAGCATGTCACTGAACAGGCTTGTAAAACAAGCAAACAGAAAGAACTCGCTCAAGATTCCAAACCAAATGGTCCAAAGCCTTTCAGCAGCCTCAGAAATTTACATCCAGTTTTAGAAGAAGCAGCTGATACCATGGGGCAGCCTGTGAAAGGGTCTGAGCTGTTTATCCAAGATGGCACAGGAAACTCGTCAAGCCTAAGAAATTACTGCCCTACCAAATGCACAGTGGCCCTACGCATATCTCAAAGCTCCCTGCTGCTTGTCTGTCTGAGGCACAAATCACTTAGGCCAGCAGTTAGCAGGACTCTGGCTCTAAGACCAGGCTATGGCTACACACACTGGCGCCCCCCTCAAAGTCAAACCAATGAAGCCAAAATGAGAAACAGAGAATGTTGGTTCTCCTCTCAAATCACAGCCTGAGGGGCCAAGAGTATAGCTTAGTGGTGCCACCTGCCCTGCAAGTGGAAGGTTGAGAGTTTGATCCCTCAAACCGTAAAAAATAAAATTTAAAAAAAAAAAAATCAAAACTTGACTTCTGGATTCTAGCAGACTTTGAAGCTTTGAGAACACAGGTCTATTCTCATACCAGGTGACATGATGCTTTCTAAGTGTCAACCTCCTGCCATTTTCACAAAGCCCCCCTGACTCTCTAGCCCATATTAATTTTGCTCTTTTCTATAATCTTGTGGAATTTCTTGTCTGTATAATTAATTTTGGCATTATATCACAATGTCTTATATTATTATCTTTTTCTTAAGAGTTTATCCTTCACAGTGAGCATGCAGGATTTTCAAGAGCATATCTGAGTTTCCAGCATGACAGAGCTGGACATGCTGTAGGGGCCTGATAAACCCAAGAACCTCAACCGGCACTGTTCCAGCAGGTCTCCATGTGCTCTTTGCCGACACTGGCATCTCCTAACATCTCAACGTCAACCACAGTCATCAAAAAGCACAGACATCAACAGACGTCCTGGCAGCACACCTGCCACCACATAGCCCTGAGATCTGCAATACTGGCCCTGGGAAAAGTCTCGGGGAGGCCACCTTCCCCTGACGCAGGAGCACTTGGGCTTGCTCCAGGGAATCCCATTTTCTAGGCTTGGCTCAGAGCTGGAATGTCTTTAAAAAGCCAAGAAACGGGAAGGAAAGGGCTGCCGGGGACCTCAATGTAAAACGGGCAGGAACACACATGAACAGAGTCCATAAATCCCTTCTGGATGCAGACAATGCAGGGTGATAAGCATGCAGATTACACACCTAGTTCAGAAACTCCCCTGAGTTTGCTTGTAATTAAGGGGGTTAGAAAGGTAAAAAAAATATATAAACCCAATTAATCATTTAAATATTTAAAGTCAGATTTTTTTCCCTCACTCTAGGATTAGTATATTTCATAACGCCGGCAGCCGACAGCCCTGGTTTTTACTGGGGTTCATTTCAGAGCATGTTTAAACTAGTCAGATTGAGTGATGCTTCCAGCAACTAATCGCATGTCAAATAAAAGATATTTTATGTAATAAATTACCGCTACAAGTAATTCAAATGTCATTTATCAGTTTTATTATCAGTCAGGCAAAGTCTTGTTTCTCTATATTAATCAAAATCAAGCTTTTTTTTTTTTTTTTTTTGAGCAGTTTTGACACCTCTTGGCAAAAGTACAGAAGTGAAGAGGCAGAGTCGCCCCCGAAGCTGAAAAAGCGAAGTAACGGTGCTCAAGAAATGAAGCTCCAAGGTGACACCTGAAAACTTCAGGTATTTAAATGTGCCATTCCCGGGCCTTTATACTAATGTCAGCAGAAGTCTCTCTGAAAAGACGTATGTTATTTTTAGGGCTAGGAGACTCAGAATCTCTCCTACCTAAATACCTCCAGTGTGAGGCTTCTCCTAGCGTGATCTGCGCGCTCTGTATGACTGAACTTCCTGAGACCCACCCATTCTTTAGCCTTTCTCCGAGGCTAACAGCTTAACCCTTTGTGCCTTGGAGAAAAGGCGCACGCATGCCATTTTAGGCCAACTCTGGCCAACCAGAACAATTTGTTCTGAGCAAGAAGTTTCCAAGTAGCTGAGAGACCTGTTTGGTATTAAACCATGGGAGGAAACAGCTGGAACATAACAGATGTGCATGTTAGAAAATTCTGCACCCCAGCTGCCACTGCCTATCCTCAACAAATCCCATTAACCGGCTGGGCCTAAGGATGCAACTCAGGAAAGAGGGTGGAGACTGAGCCTTTGCTTAAAAGAAGCACGTAAAATAGGTTTAGAGCCAAAAGCAAACATGAAGAGCTGAAATGCTGCTGGCCAGAAGGAGAAACAAGCACCATGCTGACAGGTGGCAGGCAGTGAGTGATTCGGGAAGCAAACACAGGCCTACCATGGAAGCTAGTCCTTGTCCACAGAGGTCACAACCCTATGGGACTCTCGGGCAAGGCACTGATGAGCCAGATACCAGGGTACAGGCGCCCTAGTCTCACCCACTTGGCTATTTCTAAACATATTGTGACATGTAAAGCAGATGCCAACCCAGAGCCCAGCACAACACCCAGCCTTGTGGGAGAGAAAGACTGTGGGCTACTTGTCTCCTGAGGGCCACCTGCTCAGGGCCAGCCAAAAATCGAGAAGCACAAGAAACATGGTGGCTTCAGATCATGTGCTCAGGGACCAAGATGAATCTCTCATTTTAAAATATACCTTTTTTAAACCTGGTATCTAACACTGTCTGACATCATTTTTAAAATAAAAATTCTAAGACAATTAATGAAGACAATTACAGAAAGTGCATTCTGAAAAATAAAAGAGCTAATGCGGAATTACAATACAGTAACAAAACTGAGCTATTTTCTATCGCTCCAGAGTCAATTTTAACCTTTGTTGACTTTTTATAAGTGGCTTAAAGAAGAGGTTCTGGCTGTAGTTTAGAGGTATACATTTATTAGCACATTCATTACGACAGTAGTTTTCATTTAAAAAACAACAAAAACCCTCTTGGGTCATGATCTCATGTAATAATTAAAAGCCACATTCAACAAAGACCTTCACATTAAATCTGAAGTTCTCTAACAGGCTGACAAAGCCAGGCAGAGGAAGAGAGCAGAGGGAAGCACGGCCTACACCCCGGAATATTAACTTTAAAAACAGAAATTAAGAGATGGGTGACTTCTGTGAGCAAATGAGAATAGACCCAGGACTCAGATGCTTATGCTGTGATAGGGAAACAATTGTCTTCAAAGCACTGGTGTAAGAAGATGGAAACAGCTCCAATCCTAGTTTTATAGTCTCTTGCACGTAACCAAAATATTTGAAACCACACAACTGCCTCCTGTATTCTGGTCCCCTGTCTTTCCTCTGTCATATACAGTCAGAGAGTCTGTGTAGAAGAGGATTTAGATGTGTCTTTAGGGACAACTCAAGAGCTTTCTGCTCAAAATGGGAGAAGCCCAGGTTCACTGAGCTCGGGAGACATGGAATACTGTTCACAGCTGGAGCTCTGAACCCCAGCCCCGGTTAGTGCAGCAGCTTCAGCAGGTCACTTACTGTACGGCTGCGAAATGAGGTGAGGGGGCTGCACAGGAACCACTTGCGCGGCTGGGCTCAAGGGTGCGGGCTCCTCGGCAGCAGTGCCTGACTGCTGAAAAGCCAGGTCGATCTCCTCCTCGGTCAGCCCTAGGAAAAGAGCACAGGAAGGCAGGTGAGTGAGTATCTTTGGCCTGTGGCCATGGGTGTCTGAGCACGTCATGAGAATAGGCCTATACGGCCACCAAGTGCCTGGCATCCTTGTAAGCTGCCTTCCCAATTTAGGATTCTCCGGAACCTCTCTCAGTTGCAATTTAACCTTAAGCGACAGAATATTAGCCTCAACACTGCTTCCAAATGTGGCTCATTCAATTTCCTTAATTTATCCTTGAGTTTATTGCTGCTTTTGAAGTCGCTCTGTACTGCAATTCTCCATTCTTCCCCCGAAAACAGATACCATCAACTGCAAATGTGGCTCATTTTAATCTGTAATGGTGTTAAAAAAAAAAAAGAGGGGAAAAAACTAACAATAATGCATGAAAACAGACAGGGAAACAAAAAACTAATTATTGGGTGAGACGACTAATTAGTCTAGATCGTTTCAGAAGACGGGAATAATTTGCTTTATTTTATGACAAATGCAGAAATAAAAAGAAAAATCAGGACTGACTGTGATTAGTATGAATGGGATATAGAATGTAAAGAAGAAAATAAAACAAGAAAACAGATCAAAACAAGGCCAGGCCCAAACTTTCAGATGATTATTGCTCTAGCCTATGATAGGCTGTCTGGATCGCCTTTGGCTAGTTTTCTTTTCCCTTTTCTTAATTTCTCCCGACACACTAACCCACACTGCACACGGGACATCAGGAAATAGCAGGGCACCATCTGCAGCAGCTGTAACATGCAGAGAGGATCTGCCCATGGAGGAATGAAAGGCAAGTAAGAAGCCATGGGGACCCATTTCCAGGGGGACCCGGCTGGCAGAGTTTAAAATAGACTGGGAACACACTGGCTCTTGAGTAGAGGATGAGGGCACCTGCCGACCCACAGACCAGAACGAAGTGTGGCGCCCTGGTATGAGAAGAACTTGCCCACGGGGCTACTCAGGAAGTGACGGTGCATACAAAAGTACTCTACTTCAGCAAGTGGGAAAAGCAGGTGGGAGGTCACTGCTAGTCTGCCGGAGACACTTGGGCCAGTCCACGCCATTCCGGGAATCCCAATTTCCAGTCGAGCCGCAACACAGAGCTTTTAAACTAGAGCCGAGAGCTTTTCCACATCTGGTCGGCAGCTCTCCATTAGAGGCCCACAGCATGGTATACTTGCCCCTGGGGGTGGATGAAGTATGAGGCGGTTCTGAGGATCAGCATCTTCAAAGCGTGGTGCCTCGTACTCTGTGCCTAGAGGCTAATAGCTGGTGTACATTAATGCTTTAGAGCGAGGCTCAGCCCTGCACCATATTGGCGTGAGCTGACTGCAGCCACCCCTCAAAGTTTTCATGCCCTACCACGACTAGTCAAGGGAGTGCCCAGAACACTCAAAACAACCCCAGGCCCTTCTTCCTCCTCTCTGTGCTGAGCTGATGAGGTCCATCCCCATTTAATTCAGGCTCTTCCCCTTCTCCCCCTCCTTGAACACTCCACAGAGTTGGCAGGAGCAGGCAAGGCCACACCACCGCAGGTCTGAGGTGCTACTGGGGACCCCTGACAGCACTTGCTCCCCCAGCGGAGATGAAGAAGCTCCAAGGACATCCATAATAGTGTTTACCAGCTCCAAAATACAAAAACTAATGCTGAGTCTACCAGGGCTGGACTGGCAACACTCCTCCTGCCCCCATCCCCAGCCTGCTGCAGAGGGCCTGCATTTCCCATTGTTTCTCCTCCCAGGCACAGAAGGGACAGGACAGACAGACAAGCCAGGTGCAGAGGCAGGACACTCCTCCCTGGAGCTTGTGCTTCTTGTACTCTCAAGTGTGCAATGGCCACAGATTGCTCTTCCTAAATAGGAAGGGACACCCTTCCCCGTGCACAAGGGGAAAGACATTGTCTTAACCAGTTCATAAGCAGCCCCTAGAGAAGAAAGCGGCATCTGCGACATCAGCACAGGCGGCTGGTCACTGGTACACCATGGAATTCTATAAACCTGGTGGTTCGTGTGCCTTGTCAGCCTCTGGCTGCAAATGAGGCTAATTTTCCCAAAAGGAGCATTCAGTTGCATTCTCATTTTCCCTTTTGGCTCTTTCAAATATAAACAAGTACTATAATGTTTAACACTGGGGAAATATACAGTAAGTTACAGGCTGTACCACGGCCCTGAGAGCTGCAGCTGGTTAAAGGAACAGGACTCCCTGCCCGTTTTTCTGCCCTCTGGCCCTGAGCTTTTACATAGTCTATTTTCCTAATAAAACATGTTCCTTGCATTATCACAACCAAGCCCACCAGTAAGCCCACGGTTTAAAGGGCATCAGCACTTCCTTCTAGGCTCTTGTTTTTCAACCTTATCATTTGATGCTCTTAAATTTACACTGGCTGGAATTCTGATCTCCTTACTTTCCCGAGAGAGATGGGGTTTGATTTAGTTACAATAAATGAGTCATTCTTTAAAAAAAAAAAAAAAAAAGCCTTTTAACAATCTCACTGGATAATATCATTGCAAAGCTGGAGCATTATCCCAGTCACTGCCCTCCTTCAGCAGATAAAAACCAAAAGTCTGAGGAAGGTGGAAATTCTGCCCCAAACCATCCTTGTTCTGGAGAACAGGAACACAGTGACTAGCCCAAGCTCTCAACCCCTGTCCTGGTGACTCACTATCCTACCAGTTACAAGCATCAGATGACAACTCCAGATCTTAACATCTGGGGACAGAACCCAGGGCCTTACACACAGCAAACCTCCCCAGTGATATTCTGGGCCCCCTCCCAGCTTTAAAACTTTGAAACAAGGTCTCAGTAAATTGTTGAGACTGGCTTCAAATTTGTAATGTTCCTGCCTTGGTCTCCAAGATACCAGGATTACAGTTGTGTACCACCACACACCCAGCTGGAACCTGTTTTACATATTCAATTTTGGGGAATAGGTTTTGAGAAAAATGACATCTCCTTTTCCTACTGCCATCCCACAGAACTCCATCTACCAGCAGCACCAATAATTACTGTTTGGGGTGATACCAACACAAGGCAGCAACTGAACTCTGGCTCTTGTCTACAAAGGATACCTGCACAATCAGAGTGATGAAGGTACAAGTGCCCCAATCCTCATCTTGTTCCAAGACCCTAACTCCAAGTCATTTCCAGGTGGCAATCATAGGAGAGCCTCTGACCCCAAGCATTCCTGGCTTAGGAGGACTGGCCAGCACCAGGACCCTGAAAGGATTCAGGTGGCATGCTGGGGACCTGGAGGAGTGGGGTGTTCACCTCCCCCATAACATGGCAAGCTGTCTGTCCACTCATCAGCATTTAGGCAAACAGGACCCCACCTACTGGGATGAGGTGCTGCCACAGGACTCCCACAAAAGACATCCAGGTGCCTGAGTCCCATCTCTGCCACCCACCCCCACTGAGATAAACAGTGCAGATCTTTGATTGAGACCTTGCAGAATCCAAAAGGTTAAAAGGAATAATAAAGGAAACTGCCAATTGTAAGTGAATTATATTTGGCTCTGAAAGCTGAGGCATAGGCTATATTATAAAAGGCATCTCTTTGCGTTGTTTACCATCACCCTGACTAATGCAGACCTTTTTTTTTTTTTGTTTTAAATAATCTCATGCAAATTAGACACACACACTTCCTTCCAGTTGATTGCTATCTGCAAGGAATAATCTAACCGCAAAGGGACGGAGCAGTGGCTGAGAAGCAGAACAGAGAGATAGGAGCAAAGGGCTTGCCGTCCTGTAGCATGCAAAACCTCCTCCCTTCCCTACCTGCCAAAAGACTTCCTTTCGCTGCTGTCTTTGAAAAGTCCATCCATTTTATTAAAGCCTAAATTTTTATCTTGGTTGGGTGTCATTCCACATTACCTGATGCCACTAGCATTTAGCATTTAGAGGGCCTTCTAGTAACTGCCCTTCTGCCATCCGTTATTTTCAAGAGCGACCAGCCAGGCCCCAGTCTGGAGCAGTAACAATTAAAATGTGGTACCCAGAGCGAACACCACTAAGAGAGTCCCAGCCAGCTATTCCATGCTTACTGGCTTCAGCCAGGAGGAGGAGAAGGAAGAGCGGGAGCCTGTCCAAGTGAGAGGGAGGGGGACCTGGGCCCGGACTCCCAGAGGCACAAAGCCACCTCACCTGCCAAAGCCAAAGCTGCCTGATCGGTTTACTCCAAGTGAAGGAAGATCTCACGCACCCGGAACTGGGTTCTGTTCTCTGCAATCAAATTCCAGACCTCAGGGACACTTCACTCCCTTTACCAGCCTTCTGCTGCCTAGAAGATACTGGGGCCTAGGATTTCCTCTCCAACACCTTCTCCAGGGTGGGCTGTTTTTAAAGGTACAGAAGGAGTAAACAACATCCTATTGATCAATAAAACCAGCTTTTACAGCCATCTGACCTGAAAGCTTCAGGGTGGCCACACCTGCCTATTTTTATGCCCTAGCAGATAAATCTGTTTTCTTTTTCTAAAGGTTCCTGTTAAAATGCAAATAAGACTAAACTGACTGTGAGCTGCACTCTACTGGCTGTGATGTGAGCTTGATGCCTGGGGTCCTCTCCTAGGCCTCAGACCAAACTGGGCACCGGGAAGGCTTTTTCCTATAGGAAGCTAGGCAAGAGCTTCTCAGAACAAGGAACCTCAGGGCTGTTCCCAGCGAATGCTGGGCACTGCCCAAGTCTGCCCCTGTGCAGGTGAAGCAGAAGATAGCAGTGTTCTGCCTTTTTCTGGTCAGACAACTGCCAGGACAGAAGAGTTAGGAATAGTCTGAAAATAGGAAAAGTAACGAACGCCTGACCCCAGCCCTTCCTCCTTGCTCGGGTTGACACTAACAAAATTCAGAGATGGGAAATACGAAGGGAACAGGTCCTGGGGCCCCAGTGAAGGGCAGCAGTTAGGGGCTGGGAACTAGGGCCACTTCTTCCATTTCTGAGGCTCGTGGAGATGGAGCAGGGGTCACCTCTCTGAGAACACAACTAGTTACTTGCCCCGGCACTCTCTGGGAGCAGATGAGGCAGAGAAGACAGCTGGCTAGAAATACTTCCCAAATTAAAAGAAAAATCAACTCTCTCAGAAGAGCTTCCAGGGAGGGGAAAGGAAAAAGTATTTTTATTTTATTTTATTAACATTTCGTTAGAACAGTAGAGTACAATAAGGACTCTCAGAGCCTCTAAAAGTCGTTGGATGACCTGCAGACCCCTATTTCCCACTGCCTTGTATAAAATTGAATTTTTTAAACATAAATTACACGTAATGACGACACTGTAAAAACTAACAGTAATGGAAAGCTGTGCTGTATTTCATTAGCCTGTATTATTCCGTGCCACCTGATCCAGCCGGGCCTTGTTTATGAGTTAGTGTGCTAGCAGATGCCGATGGAAGCATTTGCTTCGACCTTGCTCTTCTCATTGGGGCATGAAATTACGACGGCAGCACCTTGATATTACAGCCATAAATACAGTAAACTGCAAATTTAAGCCAACGGCTCCTATTGTCTCTGAACATAAAGCTGATCGGTATTTATTTAAAAGGAGAACAAAAAAAATATTATATATCACCTTGTTTATGGGGCTGCCCCCACCCACTTTCTTATCCCCCCTCCCCCAACCCCCAATCTGTCTAATTCACTTGGTTAAAATATTAAAGCAAATAAGCCAGCCATTTTCTTCTCCACAGGAACGGTTTTTGAGAAAACTAGTTCAAAGTATCTCAAGCCCGGATGGAAGTTTTTTACACAAACTGATGGAGGGCGGCTTGCCCCATCTTGATATTGATATGTAAATTCAAACAGGAGGGAGACTCTCCCCTCTCCTTAAACGAGGGAAGTTCAAACAACGGGAGAAAGTTGCTGATGATGCCCTGAAACTGAATGCCCTCTCAGTATCCTTCTAAAAATCGTTAGGTATAAATGCTACTTCCAAAAGTAGCAAAACACTGCCTCCTGCCACCGAAGGAAAGAAAGAAAGATATCTAACCAGGAGTATAATTCTCATCTCTGCAGAGAGCACAGGCTGGAAGACCGCTCATTAAAACTTGCACCAATCCCCTCCTTATCCCAGTGAACCATAAAGACAATATATCCTTTAAATACATTAAATGCGGAAGAAAAATAAACACAAAGACAAAAGGACACTGGATATCACCCAGCAGCGTCTCCCAGTATAAATCACCGGGTAAAAAGCCAGTGCGCAATGTATTTCACTGCCAGCTTAGAGGCGAGGGGTTGGCAGGCGTGCTGCTACTCTCCAACCGGAAGAAGGCAGATCTGCTTTCCCTGACCCAACCAAGAGGGTCTGCTCTCTGAAAGGCAGAAGGGGGTGGAAACTCAGCCGCAGTCCAGTTTGGACATCTCAGAGGGTCAGTGGGGAAAACTAGAACAGCGGGGGGCAAGACCCCAAGCTGCTCAGACAGCAGCAGCGGGAGAACCACTTCAGCAGAGGCTTCACTCCACGGCAGCGGTCTGCAGCCCCGGCATCCAGCAGCGCCCGCAACACAGACAGCCGCATCAGCCAAGATCAAAAGTTTCTGGACATTTGCTTTTGACAGGTTATTCCACAAGGCAGACGTGCTCCCTTGGAGCCCTAAATTATTCCAGCCCCACCAGGCACTGAGCTTAGCTCCTTCCACATAAGGAGGAAACTTTCCTATAAAATTTATTGCACTTCTCTGGGGAGTAGTATAACTGGTGAACAAGACAGAAGCGAGCTGCCCCTCTGTGTAACACAAATTGAGATCTCTCTTATGAAAGACTGGGAGGGGTTCCAATCAGCATCCATGACGTCTATTTTTAGATCTATACAGCCTAGAGAGTTTTTCCTTTCCTTTTAATCCGTCTCTTCTAAATTAAAAATAAAAACAAAGAGGAGTTACTTTAGCTATTCCATCATCAATTCCAGAGGATTAAACACTGTTGCATGTCAGATAGCAGTCCACGCCAGCAGATCTTCAGCAACAGGCTAAGAGGCTAGCGCTTCCCACCGCACACAGAATAAGAACAAGACAGAGGGAGGCGACGGGGTCCAGAAGCTCTGCCACGGACAGGCCACAGGCCAGGTAAACCAGGCACATGGTTATGCAGATGTGGAAAAGCCAAACTGATAAACACTCCTAAGAAAACTTCATTCCTCTCCTGCTTCAGAGATAGGAAAGAGTGTTTTTAAACAACTTATCTTTGACAACCAAAGACCTTTAGAACCAGAAGAAAAGCTCAAGTTTGACTGTTCCACCAAACTGTTTTTCTCTCCCTTCTTCTTTTCCCTGGGCCCAGCTGGGCATACCCCTAATGCAGAACTGGACACCCCCTGGGGCTCTCTAGACTGCTCCAGGCTGGCAAGGGCAGCCTGGCAAGCCTCCGCCTTCTGCCACCTGACAGCCAGCACATTTTTCAAGAAGCAAAGTCTTAGAATGAAACCACCAAAGAGAAAAAGAACAGAAAGAACAGCCAAAGAATGGAAAAACCTGATAGCATGAGATCTCTATGCTATTCAACAGGTACTGACCGAGTCACATGTACAGAGGAGCAAGACGTTCCGGGGTGCTATTGCTCAGTAGGGTGACTACTGATAATGTACATTTCAATAAACTTTGAAGGACTTTGAACATTTCTACCATAAAGAAATGAAAATGTGTGAGGAGAGAGATGTTACCTTGATTTGAACAATACACAGCAAGCACTCATATAAATGTGAACTTCAGAAATATGTCCAACACTGCATCAGATGAAAACTACATTTGCCTAAATGTATCAATTATTTTTTAAAAGAACATATATATGTTTATACAAACAAGCCCATACGTTTTGTTGCTGATATGCATAAAGAAAAGGAGAATGGGTCCGAAACAGCTATGAGGTTGAGCATGGGACAGGCCATGTGCCAGGAGCCTGACTTCTCTGTCTGTCCATATGAATTCTGTTCTATAATGAATAAATCTGACTCACTGGGATAAACTAAAACTTATTCTTAAGAAGAAAAAAATAATTGGGGAAAATAAACCACCCGAACCTTGGTCTTGAACAGAATCACTTACAATGGCTATCCCCAATTTCTTCAGAGAAAAACAAGACAGGGAAGATCGAGCCGTGACCAGGGCTGGGATGACGGTTTCTAATTTCTTATTTAACCCATTGTGGCTGCAACCACAGCAGTCAAGTACAAGGTGGCTTTTTTAATGTGTTTTTTAAAGGCAGACATCTGTTCTATTTTGACACATCCTGGCTGCCCAAATGTTTCTTACAGCTCTAAATATTTGCTTCACCAATGGAAATGTTTCCATCACTGCAACAAAACAAACATTTGCTTTGGGATGGGAGGGATGGCCATACGCCGTTTCATATGTTCCTCGACACAGCTTGATTTGGGAAACAGCTCCACTGTGGAACACAAATCAAGGTGGCGATTTCTGTTCCTCTAAGAAAACCTTGTTACAAGACTTCAGTGCGCCCAGCGTATTCTTCAGTCAGTCACTCGGCTGAATGCCACCAATGTTCCTTTAGGGTTTATTTTCATGTTCAACCTTACATCGTCATCAGAAGGTTTATTATTTGGCATTCAACTTACTTCCTACTGTTTTAAACCATCAAGTTTAACTATTAGGGATTTTCAGAGCCCTCACACTAGTCTGAGATTAACACATTAAAACATGCTCTGCCCTAATAGGTCAACACATAAATTATTTTGCCATCACCTATTTGTTAATTCTCATACATGTGATACTGGCTGCTACTGTCAACATTATTAGTATAAATAGGCAGTATTCAAGCAAACCCATAAACATCTGTGTGCTTATTTTGCAAGGTAATGCGAGAGAGGTAAGACTTCATCCTCTTTGCCTATTAAACAGGAACTTCCCTTAGGCCCTCAGTTTCTTATGTTGGATGAGTATTTTCTCTACCTAACTACAATACAATATATAGACATAGTATGTACCATACAGCTGAGAGCCAGCCATGGTGGCATGTACCCATAGTCTCAGGTTTTTGGAAGGCTAGGCAGGAGGATCACTTGACCCCTAAGGAGCTCAAGGTTATCCTGGGCAACTCCATCTCTAATAAACAGCAAAATATGCTACCAAGGGGCTCTGTGCTAAAGCCTAGCATGTAACAGGCCCTAAGTCTGATTCCCAAGACTGAAAAAAATAAAAGTACGTGTTCCCCCAGATAAACTTACATATTGATAGTGGAAAAAAAAATAGCACATTAACTACAGGAAACATAGAAAATAAAAACAGAGAAAAAACAAAAATTATTTGTTACCACTTCTCTACACAAAGATGTGTTAAAGCTGGTATCAGACGGTGCCTTACAGGGCTTTACACTTTTCCCTGTGCAGGGGAGAGCATGGGGTCCCTGTGTAGTGCAGGCACCTTGTGGGACTGTGCAGGGCCTACCCAGGGGTATTGGTAGCCCATAACGTGTAGACTCCATCCTCATCACCTACAGCTGAGAAACAGAGGCACACTGGCACTGCCCAGCCTGCTGCCAGGAGTGGCAGACAGGACTGGACTGGGCCCAGCTGCTTGCCACTGTGCTAGGCAACATGGGAGAACACGCCAGGCCTCGCCAGGCTGAAAGATGCACCACCATCCTGACTGCGGCCATATCATTTAGATACAGCACTGACTGAAGCTACTAGGACTGAATTTTGTTCAACTTGAAACAACTTGAGAATGACCACGACTCATCAGGATGCAGTGCTGTTGGACAGCTTGGCACTCACCTCTAGACTAAAATGTTCATACCCTTTGGCTTCACAATTTTACTTTTACAAATAATAAACTGTAGTATAAGACTTATGGACAACAACGGTTATCACCATATTTTATTAGCAAAAGAATTAAATGGTAGAAATGTCCCAAAAGGAATGATAAGGCAAATTATGACACATTACAATGATGTAGTATTGTTCTAGTATTGATTGTAGTATTGTAGCAGTTATGCAAAATGGGAACAGATAGGCAAAAAATGGTTGATGCATTAAGACATAAAAAGCAGATGGTATATTCATAGCATAATCTCAATTACATTTTTAAAAAAGAACAAAGAGAAGCAATAAAGTTGTATCATTTAAAACCTAATCTGAATTCAACCTATTCATGTTCAGAAGGAAAGGGAAGGCTGGAGCATAGGTCAGTGGCAGAGCCCTGGCTGGCCTAGCATGCCCGAGCCCGTGGAGTCAACCCCCAGCACTGTACAAACTTTCTTGAAGTCAACAATGACACCATATAGTAAAGAAGGCACACTGTTCACTCATTTCAGTGAGCTCAGGTGTCCAGCTTGAACTTGCAGGCCACTCACCACCTCATTCCCACCATGCTTGTAGTATGAGCACACTGTAACAGGCGGTTCCACCAAAATTTCATTTGTTTTTTTCCTTCCTTCCTTTTTTTTCCCTTCAAAACAGGATCTCACCAAGTAATTAAGTTGCTTGGGCTGGGCTTGAACCTGTAATTCTCCTGCCTCGGCCTCCCAGAAAGCCAGAACTACAGTTGTGTATCACCACACACAGCATCCCCCATATTTCTTGCTACCAAATGCAAAGTCCCCCACGTTGCCTATTGTTAAACCAAAGATCTATTTCCACATAAAGGAAAATGTAGCTATACTGGGTTTACTGAGGAATAGTATACCAGTTTCCTGCATAAGGGATTTTTTTTTTATCACTGTGCTTTAAATTAATATTTCACCCTTCAATGCCCAGTGATCCATTCTTGGAATCCCCATAACAATAGAACATAATGATATATCTTCCCTTCAAGTTCTTGTTACCTGAATTTTTCCATCTTTGGGCCAAAGATTTAGTTCAGCAGCACTGTGTCTGTCTCTTACATGCAAAGTCCTGAGCTCAATCCCTGGTACCAAAAAACAAACAAACAAAAATTTCCCAACTTTGGCATAAATGGTTAATAGGTGTATTTCTGTAGTGTGAAATTCAAATGGCATAACGACAGAAAGTTTCCTCCCATACCTGCCACCTGGCCACCCAGTTATATCTTTACGTGGCAACTGCTGCTACTGGTTTCTTATGCACAAAGCAGATGTGTGCACACATGTGTGTACATATTTTATACAAACGATAACAGGCTGTATACACCGTTCTCTTTGCTATTTTAATTAACCTATCTTGGAGAACGTTCCACGTCCATGTCTTTATAGCGCTCCCTCACTCTAAAGGCAGTATGTTTGGCACCTCATTGTATGGATGCACCATAACTAAACTTAAACTTCCGCCCTACTGAGCATTTACTCTTACTCACAGAACCACAGTGAGTCTGCGAGTGATTTGTACCCATACAAGGATGTCCCCAGGAACAGACTCTGCTAGGCACAGCTTCAATGCTAAGTGCTGCAGAATGGCCCTTCTTTTTTTTATTTTTTTGAGACAGTCTTCCTTTGTAGTTTATGCTGGTCCTGAACTCAGGCTCGAACTCAGCAATCATCTTGCCTCTGCCTCCCGATTGCTGGGGTTACAGGTGTGAACCAGTCTGCAGTGCTGAGGCATGAGTCACCATGCCTAGCATTGTGGTATGTGGTTAATGGGGATCAAACCCAGGACCTCGCAGTTACAAGGCAGGCACAGGAACCATTGAGCTAAATTCCTGGCCCAGTATATTGAATTCTTACAAGTAGAGAGGTGAGCAGTTGCAGATCAGCTTGCAAAGCAGGCACTGGAACTCCTGAGCTAAATTCCTGGTCCCAAACGGCCCTTCTTAGTGGCTGCCCATCCCACCAGCCTGTGCTTGTCCACTTCCACAGCCCTGCCTACTTGAAGCTGTGGAGCCTTTTATCTTCCTCATATGGAAAGGTTTAAAACAGAAACAAAGAAGGATCTCACTGCTGCTCTAAATACAGCTTTATTGGAACAGTATACACAAACATAAAAGCACTTTTTAAGCATTCAGCTCAACAAGTTTTCCACAGTGAGAACACCAGTGTTGCCCAGACCAATAAACAGGGTAACAGCTTCTATACCCTTTTTTCTCCTTCAGTCACCACCTCACCTCTGCTACCACAGGCTGAGTTGGCTTGTTTGAGCTTCACAAAAATAAAGTAATAAAGTTCTTTTTTATTAGTATGTTTGAAGCACAGCACAATAACA
>PVIR01011202.1:17424-47888 GCA_004026965.1 Petromus typicus
CAATCCTCCTGCCTCTGCCTCCCGAGTGCTGGGATTACAGGCGTGAGCCACCACGCCCGGCACTGTGGTATGTGGTACTGGTTGCCGCTGGGTGTGGGTCTCCACACCCAGTATTGTTATGTGGTTACCGGGGAATCGAACCCGGGTCCTTGCGCTTGCGAGACAGGCGCCGGAACCACTGAGCTAACTCCCCGGCCCTCCCTTTCATTCTTTTTATTTTTTATTTTTTGGAGGTTGTTTGAGACAAGGTCTCACTATATAGTTCAGGCTGGCTTTGAACTCACTGTGTAGCCCAGGCTGGCCTCAAACTCATAGCAACCCTCCCACCTCAGCCTCCCAAGTGCTAAGATTATAAGCATGCACCACTATGCACAGTCTTTTCTTTTTTAAAAAAGAAAGCATTCTTTCATGAAGGGCTCCTTTTGCTCAGCATGAGGTCTGTGGGTATCATCCACATTGCTGCCACAGCAGATTCACTCTCGTTGCTGTAACCAATCCCTGCACAGTGCAAGGGTCACAACTTACCTGGCTGCTTTCTGGTCCTGGACAGAACTGGAACAGTCTCACATCAACATTCCGAGAGCGATCCTGAGAGGCACTGCTCAATCAGCAGGACTCGAACCTGAGCAGCTCAGCAGATACTGCCAGCAGGTACCAAAATGCACCTGGACCACTCACTCTCCAGCCCACGAAGAGGGGATCACAGTGGCCCCACCCGAAGTACCCCAGCGAAGGTGTTTCCCCTTTTAGCCTACTGCTAGCTGTGAAGGGCGTCCCATTCTGGTTTTAATCTGTATGTCTTTGGTAACTAATGAGCTAGAACACCTCTTGGTTATGTAGTTGCCATCTTTATTAGGCTTTGTATTTTCTATGCACACAGGAAATATGTTAATTATGCTGTTAGGGTCAAGATTGGTTTGTGTTAGTACTACCAGTTATTCACCACTTTATTTTTAATCCTTAAGTAACTTTCTATTAATGATACCTGGTATAAGCAGCACTTATATGAGATTTAGTCTTTTTAAAAATATAACCTTTAAAAACTTTGCTTTTAATATTTAGTCCATTTATATTTAATATAAGCACTGAAATTTGAGCATGTATATCTTCCATTTTATAATTTGTCTTCTTTTGATTTGTTTAATGCCCTATTTCTTGCCTTCTTTTTTATTCAGTTTTCCCTTATTGGCATGTAGTCTAAGGCAATTCTGACAGGTTTCTCCACTGTACGATTACTATCTTTTCCAATTATCAAGGAGCTGGTGGGGATACTTTGCTGTCCAATTTCTTTACTTTTCATCTCTAGTTTGAGCACTCGGTTTGAGAATCAATGCCCTGGCCACCATAATACATCCTTGACTTTTGGAGTTTCAGAAAAACCAATAAATTTAATGCCTTTCTCAACAATTTTGCCATTTAAAACATTCTCCCTCCATTCTTTCTTTTGCTATCATTTCAATTACAAAGTGCCCTAAAGTATCTCACAAGAAAGACATTCTTTTTTCTTTTCTGTGGTTTTTTTGAGACAGGGTCTTACTATATATAGCCCAGGCTGACCTTGGACTCACTATGTGACCTAAGCTAGCCTTAAAGTCCAGCAATCTTCCTGCCTCAGCTTCCTGAGTGCTGGGATAATAGGTGTATGCCACCACACTCAGGTTTTTTTACTTTTTAAAAATGTTCTACTGTAAAATAATTTTAGATTTACGGAAAAGTTACAAGAATAGTACAAAGAATTTCCATATAGCTTTTATCCAGTTTCTTCAAATGTTAAATTTATCATGTTTGGTTTAGCATTTCCTGTCAACCTATCTACATAATCACTTCCCCAAACTGTCTGTGACTGAATCACAGATACAGGGTCCCTTTCCTCCTATTTCAGTACAAATTTCCTGATCTGAGGCGCTGGGGGGAGGGATGTTAAGCTCATACACAACCACAGTACAATTATCCACACCAAGATGGTCACTATTAAATGTACCCTGAAGCTCAACCCTTTGTGTCTGTTAACACATCTAACACTGTGCTCATGATCCTTGCCCTACACCAAACTGCTCTATTCTAATGACAACTCCAAGTTTCTAGCCACACAAGGACAAAACTCTTAAGAGTCATCCTCAAGTTCTACCTCTCTCTCATACTCCAGTTCCAACCAGTTCCCACCCAGGGATCCAATCTCCCTCCCCCTTTTCCTCCTGCAGCCTGTTCTGACCCGAAGCAGCCAGGGGGACCGTGCTAAAGCTTCAGTCACATTCAGTCACGCCTGTGCCTAAAACTCTGATGATTTCCTGGCATATTCAAAGCAAACCTCAAATCCACAGTGGGAGCAACACTGCCACATGCCCAGCTTCCTCGAGGTGCTGTGACCTTACTTCTCTCCCTGCCCACCTGCCTGTGCCCTGGCCTCCTTTTTGTTCCTGGAATCTGCCAGACACAAGTCTTCTCCAGGCACGAGTTGTTCTCTTTTCCTAGAAGTCCTTCTCTCCAGAAATCTGCATGGCCTGCTTCCTCCTTTACGAGGTTTTGCTCAAAATGTCACATTGAAAGGGGCCTTTCCAGCCCATTCTGTTTAAAACTGTAACTCCTGACAACTCTAGTGTTCTGACCCTACTTCCATTCTGTGTGCCCTTTATTCTACTTACTGCTCTCTCACTTCCTCCCTGCCCCTGGAAATTAAGCTCATCAGATGCAGGACTTTGGGCTACTTTATTGACTGTTTCTGGTACCTAGAATACCTCAATGCTACTGAAAACCACTTGGTGTTTAATAAAAATTATGTGGAAAAATAAACAAACAGAAATTCGAAATACATACAAAGTAATGATGCCCAGATTTGGGGAAAGTTAGTGAAAGCATTTTGTCCCTGAAACCTCTTTAGAACCTCCAAGAACCCTGCAGTCAAGGATGAAACTGTTACCCTAAATTCACTCTGTATGAAGAAGGCAAACTACTCGAGCCAAAGATTTAGTTCAGTGGTTCCGGCGTCTGCCTGGCAAGTATAAGGTCCTGAGTTCAGTTCCCAGAAACCACATACCACAATGCTGGGTGTGGTAACTCACACGCCTGTAATATCAGTACTCAGGAGGCAAAGGTAGGTGGATTGCTGTGAGTTAGAGGCTGGCCTGGGCTACAAAGTGAGTTCAGGGGCCAGCTTAAATTACAAAGCCAGACCCAGGTGCTGCCACCTGCCTGGGGCGGGGGAGTGGGGGGTGGAGGCAAACTACTTATTCCTAGGCCCCCGATATACTGCTACTCTAGATCCAGCAGATGTGGGTCCTCGGCCCCAACGCTCCTGCTCCTCCACCCAACAGAGTAGCTTTCTTCCAGCCCTACTCAGAGCTAGTCATGGTCACCTCCCTCACGCCCCCTAGCACTTTCTGTTGTGATCACTATATATACAATATTCTCTGGGCTGTCAAACAGATTCCTCTGCAATCTGCCTTCCTTTCTCTCTCTCTCTCTCTCTGATATGGTTTCCTAAGGGTTTTACTGTGGAACCATCTGTGCCACTCATCACTGTAGCCTTTAAAGCTTAAAACACTGACCACTGTGTCACTCATTGAAGAGTGTTGGCTGTGTAAAGCACACTGGTGCTCATCAAATTACAGATTTTTTTTTTTTTTTAGGTCTTTTGAGACGGGGTCTTGCTTTGTAGTTCATGCTGGCCCTGAGCTCAGCCTCAAACTCACATCATGGCAATCCTCCTGCCTCTGCCTCCCGAGTGCTGGGATTACAGGCGTGAGCCACCACGCCCGGCACTGTGGTATGTGGTACCGGTTGCTGCTGGGTGTGAGTCTCCACGCCCAGTATGGTATGTGGTTTCCGTGGAATCTAACCCGGGCCCTTGTGCCTGCAAGACAGGCGCCAGAACCACTGAGCTAAATTCCCGGCCCCAGATTTATGATAAAAGTAAGATGCACTTGGTGACAGTTGTCTTTTCTCCTTAAAAAGCTGCTATTTAGGGCCAGGGAGTTAGCTCAGTGGTTCCGACGCCTGTCTTGCAAGCGCAAGGACCGGGGTTCGATCCCCGGTAACCACATACCATACTGGGCGTGGAGACTCACACCCAGCAGCAACCGGTACCACATACCACAGTGCCGAGCGTGGTGGCTCACGCCTGTAATCCCAGCACTCGGGAGGCAGAGGCAGGAGGATTGCCATGATGTGAGTTTGAGGCTGAGCTCAGGGCCAGTCTGAACCACAAAGCCAGACCCTGTCTCAAAAAAAAGAAAAAAAGTTGCTATTTATCATAAAACTCATCATTGTCATCATTAACACTTAATACTATTCTTATGGTGCAGCCCATGTAATAAGGCAGGAAATAAATTTTATGAATTGGAATGAATTTCACAAAATAATCATTTACTGTAGATAATATAATTCTGTATCTAGATAAATTAACTTAATCAAAAGAAAATTCAATAAGATGGTCAGATATATAACAAGTATTATTAAAAATCATGACTACACTTCAGCATCAGCAATAATTTAAAAAATAAAATGAAAATAAATTCCTTTCACAGTAATCATGAGAAACACAAAATTAATATAGCAATCTTTAAGAATGCTAGTTCTAAAAAAAAAGAAAGAAATCTTGCAAAGAGAAATGAAAGAAGACTAAAATAAAGGAAAAGCTTCTTCAGATTAATTTACAGGTTTAACACAATTCCAATAAATATCTCAATTATTTTAAATTGTCTCAAAAGTTCATCAAGCTTCTGTGGGAGAACATGCCAGAAAAGAGTTAAATACTTTTATTTAAGTAAACTTAAATACTTTAAGTTTAGTCCACTTTTAGTGGACCATCTGGTAGTCCACTTGGTAGCCTCGTTCTGGGTGTTTACATGGATATCACTATGGATTTAAAAAGTAGGTCCTATACAGATTGCTGTGTGTATACCTAACTTACAGATCTACTATGAACTGGTATTAACCATGTCATACATCAGGTACCTTAATACAGTGTACATAACACACACATTACACTGCATTATCATTTGCACAGTAATACACATCAAACTAGGCGTGGTGGTCCACACCTTGTAGTCCCAGTATTTGTGCAGCTAAGGAAGGAGGATTTCTCTGAGTTCAAGGCCAGCCTGGACTACACATGAGCTCAAGGCCAGCCTAAACTACACAGTGAGATGCTGTCTCCACAAAGCAAACAAAAATAAGTCAGTCATAATTGTAATCACTGGATCTTTTTCTCTGTCTTCAATATTCAACAACTGGGACTCTGACACCTAGCTGTAATGTTCTTTGTTTTCACGTTGTTTGTGAAACGGAAGTATGGCCAAATGGTAGAGCACTGCCTAGCACGTGCAAGGCCCTGGCCTCCATCCCTGGGATACCTGCTCTCCAATTCACATATAATCTTGCTGTGGGCTGCCACATTTCCTAGATTGCCACTTAAGCATTTTGTTTTCCTTTGTTTTAAACTAAGATTGGAAAAGTTTTAGCCAATATTTTTTCAACTATTTTTCTATTGCTTCATTTTTGTCTCCTTTGGGGTACTGAAATTATACCGTATAATCAACATGATTTCATCTTACAGTCCATTGGAGGCTCTGGTCCTGGTTCGTCTACCTTTCTTTGCCCTACGTACCCTAATGTACTCAGATTTGGACAAATTCTTCTGGCTCATTTTGAGGTTCCCTGATCTCTTCTTCTTTTGTGACTACCTGCTGTCAAACCCATCAGTGACACTGCAAAGTCAGGCTCTGTTGTTCAGTCCTTAGATTTTCATTTGGTTCTCTTTTATAATTTCCATATCTTCACAGAAACCTCCCACCTCTTCATTTTTTTTATCCACTTTTTTCATGTAAATTATTTAACATGCTTTTTCACAGTTCAAAGTTCTTGTTGGTTTGTGACTTCATTTATATTGATTAGCTTTTACTTCAGTAAGGTTCACAATTTCTGTTTCCTCTTGAGTCTGGCTATTATTTTATTTTATACTGGACAATGTGGATGGCCATTTGTAGAAGCTCTGGGTTCTGTTTTCTTCTGAAGAACTGGTTTGCTTTTCTAGCCTGCATTTAAATCACAAGCAAATCACTCTGATCTTGTACTGACTCAGCTATATGTTTTATTTATTTCTTCATGGCTCTCAGTCTTGGAGAAAATGCCAGTCCTGAGGAACAAATTTGGCTATAAGGGGCAGCCCTCCTGGGCTCTCAAAGTAAAGTCCCTGATGTCTATGAAGCCCCCTCTAACTTGACAAAACTATCACTCTAAGCTGGATGTGACAGTGCATGTCTATAATCTCAGCACTTGGTATCCTGAGGCAGGAGGATAGCCACATGTTCAAGGTAGCCTGGGCTACATAATGAGTTCAAGATCAGCTTGAACTACATAGCAAACTCTGCCTCAAAAAAAAAAAAAAGAGGGAGTGCAGGGAGTTAGCTCAGTGGTTCCAGCACCTGCCTTGCAAGCGCAAGGACCCGGGTTCGATCCCCAGTAGCCACATACCATACTGGATGTGGAGACTCACACCCAGCAGCAACCAGTACCACATACCATGGTGCCAGGCATGGTGGCTCACACCTGTAATCCCAGCACTCAGGAGGCAGAGGCAGGAGGATTGCTGTGATGTGAGTTTGAGATTGAGCTCAGGGCCAGCCTGAACCACAAAGCAAAACCCTGTCTCAAAAAAAAAAATGGTGGCGGGGGGACCTACAATTCCCAATCTGCCTGTCCAGTAGTCAGCAGCTTCCAAAATCTATGCTCGTGACTGTGGCATCTTTCCTACGTGTGGGCAGTTTGGGAGTTAGATCAGCATTAGAAGAGTACTCACACACAGAGTTGAGGTTCTACACAGCATTCTCCTCTTCTTTCTTGGATTTCCAGCCACACTCAACCCACCATCCCATCCTCAAACTTCATCACACAGCTTTCTGCTTGGGTTCTGTTCACTAACACCTGATGGACTAGGAAATGACTTGATAAAAAAAGTCATAGAAAGGTGACTCTCCAGGACTAGTTACTTCTTTGAACTATCAAATCCACCTAAATTTCTACTTGTTTCTAGTGGCTCTCTAGTGCTTTAACTAATGTTTTTTAAATATTGTGCCCAAAAGATATATCTTTGTTTTTTGTGAGGATGTTATTCTATGACTGAGAGCCAGAATTCTAACTCTGAATGTTTTAAAACAAAGGAACAAAGTGAGCCTTGTTACTGTACAGAGTAAAATTAATAATAAAGATACAGTGGCTTAGCTGGGTGTAGAGGTACACATCTGTGACCTCAACATACTGGGAGGCTGAGGCAGAACGATCACAAGTTCAACTCAGCCCGGGCAGCTCAAGTGACAGAGAGACTGTCTCAAAATTTTAAAATATTTTAAACAGCTGGGGCTTCAGCTCAATGCAGAGGCCCTGAGTTCAATGCTCAAAACTTGGGGTGGGATGGGGGACAGTGGCTCTTTGTAGGTCAATAAATAAAAAAAAGTCATCCCTGGAAGAGATTGTTATACATTAAAATTTAATATATAATAAAGGAAGCATAACAAACAAATGGGGAAAATGATTTATTCATTGAAGGACAGTCTTAGTAAAAGTATGTTTGAAAGGAGCTTCACTTTGTATCACTTCATAAATTTTAGGACTAAATAGTTAAATATAAAAACATAAACCATAACAACTAAAATAAAATATGGGTGAATATTTACCTTCTCACTAGTTTAACATTTATCAAGAAACTTTCTCCTTAGTTTCTTTCTCAATTTTGAAAAGAAAAAGAAAAAACTACCTCATGGGGTTTTGTGATTAAATAAGGGCTTAGTTTATTGCCTAACACATAATCAACCCTCAGTAAATGTTAGCTATTACTGTAATTATTATTATTATTTAATAATTATGGAGAAGGAATCTCTTACCATAAAAATAACAAGGGAAATATAAGAAGATAGATATCATTAGGTGAAAATAATCAATTTTATATATTAAAAACATAAAAGGTAAAGAACAAAGAGAAAAATGTTTACCGACATGACAAAGAATTAATACTCTTAATATATAAAGGGCACTCAAAAACCAATAAGCATTAATATCCCAGTAGAAAACAGAGGTGGGAGAAAAAGAGTTGAATAAACACTTCTAAGAAGAAATAAACATATTTAAAAGTTCAGCTCCATTTCTAACCAAATCCATGCAAATGAAAACAATCTGAGGATTTTGCTCTGTTGTCTGGTTTGCAGGACCAGAAAGAAGTGGTAAACTGAGACAGGTGCTCGTGTCCCTAGTGAAGGAACTGGTCTTCCCTATTTGGAAAACTACCACTGTGCTGGGCCAGGAATTTAGCTTGGTGGCTCCAGCGCCTGCCTTGCAAGCGCAAGGTACCAATCCCCAGTAACCACATACCACAGTGCCCGGCTGGTGGCTCATGCCTGTAATCCTAGAACTCAAGAGGTAGAGGCAGGAAGATTGCTGAGCTTGAGGCTGAGTTCAGGATCAGCCTGAAGTACAAGGTGAGGCCCTGTCTCAAAAAATTAAAAGTAAAAGAGTGTTTTAAATTTTCCAAGTGGGCTAGGCGTGGTGACACATGCTTCTAATCCCAGCACTCACTCAGGAGGCTGAGATGGGAAGATCGCCAGGAGTTCAAGGATGGCCCTAAATATACATGTAATGAGATCCTGTTTCAAAAAAAAAATTTTTTTTTCTAAGTGGCTAAATCTCTACTAACAGGGCTTCTGAGTATAAGTTTTTGTTTTACTGCCTCATGGTCAAAGAAAGGTACAATATAACTTCTAACTTCTGGACTTTGAGGAGTTTTGTTTTGTTTTTGGTACTGAGAATCGAACTCAGGACCTTGAGCTTGGAAAGCAGGAACCAGAACCACTGAGCTAAATCCCTGGACCCTAAGGACTTTTCTTAGAAGCTAAATGACATAAATTTATACAGGTGCTATGGCCACTTACAAACTGATTCTCCATTTCTGCCTATAAAATTCTACATATAAAACAAACTTGTTCACTATGTTATTCAATTATGTCACATAATTTTACCTGTTGATTTACTAAATTATGAAGTATATTAATATCACCAACTACATGGCTTTAAATTCTTTCCTTTCCCTAGTAGCTTTTGCTTTGTATATGTTAATATAACATGATAAAGTACATCAAATTTCATGTTATTACATATGCCTTCTAGTGGAGTGAACTTTCTCGTATATAAAATGGTCATTCATTTTAATAGTCTTACCTTAAATTTCTATTCCTCTTAAAATGAGGATTGCTACTTCTGGCTATTGGTTTGTTTTTGTATTTATTTGCTCACTATGTCTTGCACATCTTTTGTTTTCAATTTTTCTACATTGTTTTATCTTAAGTAATTCTCTTGTTTCTGTACAAAATTGGTCTCTGTTTTTTCTTCAAGTTATTTGGTCTGATCTATCCTTTAATAAGGGATTTAAAAAAAAATCTCATAAATATATATTGCATTTCCTGCCTCTCTTTTGTTTTTTTCTCCTGACCTTTACTGATCTGATCATCTTTCTTCCCTTCTAAAATTTTTTTTAAATCTTCTAAACCTATTTTCCTTGAATCTAGTCAAGTAGCCCAATTTTTAAAAGCTGAGATAGCTGGGCGTGGTGGTTCATATCTGTAATCCCAGCTCTCAAGAGGCAGAGGCAGGAGGATTGCCATGAGTTTGAGGTTAGCCTGCGCTACATAGTGAATTCAGGGTCAGCTTGAACTACAGTGAGATCCTGTTTAAAAAAACTTAAAAAAAAAAAAAAAAGCTGAGAATATTCAGGATGAAGAGTCCCAGGACAACCATCTCAAGACCACGGCAGGAAGTCTGCCTTGTATGATGCCACAGAGGCAGACATCCTGAGCACTACCGACCTTCCAGGTCCCTCCCCAACAGGTAGCTGTCACTGCGGTCATCAATATTCATCAATATTCATTCAGATGGCATAAAAATATATATTCTTTTATATCTGACTTCTTTGATAAAATTCTTTAAGATTCAACCATATAGATGTCTAGATTAGCAGTGAATTCTTCTGTCTTGCTATGTAACACTCTCTTATGTGTCTGGTCCCTGAGGTACCCATTTGTCTGCTAACAGACATTTACCCGAGGTTTTGACTATTTTGAGATAAAGCTGCTTCTTGTATTCTTGTGCACGTCTCTTTATGAACAGCTGTACTCATTTGTCCAAACTGCTAAGTCAGAGAACAAGTACCTAACTAGTGGGAGGTGCCAGTTGTCTACAGCAGCTGCACAGAGGGCTGCAGCTGCTCCATGTTCTTGCCAACACTTGGTATTCTTGGTCTTTCTCATTTTACTCACTCTGGTAGATGTATATCGTTAATCTGCTGAGGTTCATCTATAAATCCTGATAGCACCTTCTTATGCTTATCAGCCATTTGCAAAGCTCTTTAATAAAGTACCTACCTGTTCAAGTCATTTGCATTCAAAAATTAAGGTTTTTTGTGTCGGGCAAATGTGATAACCATTACACTATGGAAACCACCCTAAATTAAGTTATTTTGTGGACCAGGGATTTAGCTCAGTGGTTTTGGTGCCTGGCTGCTACGCACAAGGTCCCAAGTTTGATCCCCTGGATCAAAAAAAAAAAAGTTATTTAGCCATTTCATGTCAATTTGTGTGAACTCTCTAAATATTCTAGACACAAAACTTCTGTCAGTATGAACACCATCCAGGTTATAGATGGTGCTTCTGCTTTTCACTGTCATCTCATGAATAAAAGTATCAGTTATGATATAGTTTTTTTTGTTTGTTTGTTTTTTTAGTTTTTTGAGACACGGTCTCGCTTTGTAGTTCAGGCTGGTCCCGAACTCAGTCTCAAACTCAGCAATCCTCCTGTCTTTGCCTCCTGAGTGCTGGGATTATAGGTGTTAGCCACCACATCCAGCATTGTGGTATGTGTTACTAAATGCTGGTGGGCATGAGTCACCACGGCTGGTATTATTTTATGTGGTTATTGGGGATCAAACCCGGGACCTTGCACTTGCTAGGCAGGCACTGAAACCACTGAGCTAAATCCCCAGCCCAACATTTCTCTTTGACTGGCGGGCCTATTCAAGAAATATGAGTTGTGTCAATGCTGAGGTCATGGAGCTGTTCTGTGTATTTCAGGTTGACCTTTCTCATTTGTGTATGTGGTAAGGTGAGGGTCAAGGTTCTTTAAGTACAGGAATCAGATCCTTCCAATACTGGCACCTGCTAGTAGGTCAATTAGTTATCAACGTGTAACTGCCAGCTTCCTAAAGCAAACACTGGCCTGGAGATAAGTTGTAAACCGAAGGGTTACTGTTTCTGCAGGCATAGACTCTAGTGGAGAGCCAGTAAGTTCACTCCATCAATCTATGTTTCAAACAAAACAACGACCTGAGGAAAAAGCCAAGTAAAGTCTAACATGTCAAGCATCTGCCATCTGACTGTACCAGATTAACTAAAAGCTACAGGTACTATTTCCTCTCTTCTCTTCTTCCCCTCCTCCCATTTCTTTTCTTTTTTTCTCTTCTTTTCTTTCCATAGTGGAATTAAACTCATGGTCTTCACATCAAGCTATAATCCTAATTCCTTATTTTTTTCTAATTTTCTTTTTTTAAGACTAAGTCACTAAATTGCTTAGGCTAGGAATGAATGTGTAATCCTCCTGCTGCAGACACTCAGAGCCCCAGGACTGAAGCTGTGCACCACTAAACCTGGCTTTGCTACTTTCTCTTTTACAAATAGTCTACAGAGTAAAGATGATCCAGGGCAGGATCATGAAAACTCACCCCCTTTGTTATTTTTCTGATTGTGAATACAAAAAATTTCTATACTGTAATGAAATATACATTGTATAAAATTTACCATCTTAACCATTTTGAGGTCTACAGTTGGGCAGCAATGAATACACTCACACTACTATGCAGCCATCACCACTGTCCATCTGTAAAACTCCATTTACCACACAAAACTCTCCACCCACTCAAGACCCACCATTAATCCCTAGTCTCCCTCCTTGCTCTCCTGCAAACATCTTTCTATTTTCTTTGAAAATACTTTTTTTTTTGAGACAAGATTCCATTTTGTAATTCAGGCTGGCCCTGAACTCACAATATAGCACAGGATAGCCTCAAACTCACAGCAATCCTCCTTATGGGCATGAGCCACCATGCCCTGCATTATGGTGTGTGGAACCGGGATCACACTCAGGAAGTTGCGCTTACAAGGCAGATGCTGGGACCACTGAGCTAAATCCCCGGCCATCTGAAAATACTTTTAAAAAATATATATAGAGGGCCGGGGATATAGCTCAGTGGTTCCCGTGCTTGTCTTGCAAGCACAAGGGCCCGGGTTCGATCCAGTAATCACATAATAATACTGGGCGTGGAGACTCATCCCAGCAGCAATCAGTACCACATAGCACAGTGCCAGACATGGTGGCTCACGCCTGTAATCCCAGCACTTAGGAGGCAGAGGCAGGAGGATTGCTGTGATGTGAGTTTGAGGCTGAGCTCAGGGCCAGCCTGAACTACAAAGCAAGACCCCGTCTTAAAAAAATATATGTGTGTGTGTGTGTGTGTGTGTGTTCAAAGGAGCCAAAAGAGAAAAATCACCCACCCACATTCCCTCCATTCAGAAGCAATTACTATAAATATATGGAACATAAAAACTAAATCATATATTAGATGGAAGTTAAAGCTCTATACAAACTGAGAATTGTACATACTCAAAAATAATTTTTAAACAACAGCAATAATAATTTAATACCAAAAACATCCAATCAGAAATGGAATATGAATATTAAAGACATCTGCAAAAATGCTAGATCTAAAAAGGTTTACTTCCCATGCATACCTGCTGGGGAAGCCAATGAAAGATCTGTCCCACTACCCAAAGATGTGAATACCTGGGAGCCAGGAGAAAGGAAACAGACCACAGGAGAGGGCTCAGGGGACTCCCAGAGTCCTGGGGACAGGCTGACAGTGGCACAGGGCTCTAGGAATGGCACTAAGAAACCAGGGAGTTACTTGATGACTTTAATGCTACCAAGGAGAATTTTATATCTGACAGAGTTTGAGGATTAATTAGTAAGAAGAACACAACTAAGCCATCTGACCTCATTGCCAAATACAGCCCATTATTAACCCTGTGAAAGATTAAATATTACAAAAAGGGAGAACACAATTATATATTAGCTGGTTCAGTTTGTGAAAAATATTAATATACTTTTCAAGTTTACTATAAATAAAGTTATGATTTTACTATATGAATACTGTTTTAGTACTGTAATGTTTAGAATTTGATACTCAGCATATTAGCAATGTTTAGTATTTAATACATGTCATATCCATAAAATAAACTAGATTTCCATGTTTTAATATAAACTAGATCTTTGTGTTTTACTTCTGTATTTCCAAACGCTCTCAAATTCATGATGGCTGAGGGCATCAACACAAGGAAAACCACAGCCATGGCTTTTCTGCTAACCACTACATAAAATAATAGCACATGAAACCTAGTATATTTTAAAAAATAGTGCTGGGGATTTAGCTCAGTGGTTCCAGCATCTGTCTTGCAAGCGCAAGGGCACAGGTTCGATCCCCCCGGTCCCCCCGGTAACCACATACAATACTGGGTGTGGAGACTCACGTCCAGCAGTAATCAGCACTACATACCACAGTGCCAGCATGGTGGCTCATGCCTGTAATCCCAGCACTAGGGAGGCAGAGGCAGGAGGATTGCTGTGATGTGAGTTTGAGGCTGAGCTCAGGGCCAGCCTGAACTACAAAGCAAGACTCTGTCTCAAAAAAAAAAGAAAAGAAAATACAGCCTCGCACAAACAAAGTGGAAGAAGGAAAGAGTATTTTCTTTTTCTTTTTCAAGTATTTCTGTAGTTTTTTAGGCAGTTATAGATATTCTTCTGTGACACTACCACAAAACGCAACAAGTGGTAGTTTGCTAAGGATTAACTACAATATGGTATCTGAAGCTCTACTGATCAATAAACTTTCACCTTCTATTACATTTAAATTCACTGGTCTATCTTATACTTTGGATATTTCACTCATGCAATGTTGTAAAATCATGACCATAAAAAAAATACTGAGTTTCACAAATGTATGCAGCTCTCCCAAACACTGACATATTTCTTACACTGTATTTTAAAAGCATATTAATTTCCAGCTATACAGGAGGCTAAAGCAGAATGATCACAAGTTAGAACCCAGCCTAGTCAATTTAGTAAGACTCTGTCTCAGAATAAAAAATAAGAAGATGGGGATGCAGCTTAGTGGTAAAACATACCTCAGTTCAATCTCTAGTATCACTGAATGAATGAATGAATGAAACATACTCATTAATATCCTCACCAACTTTGTCAGAAGTCAAGTACCAAGTCCAGAAAGTCAAGTTTAAGTATCACAATGGTGAATATACATTTTATTTTTTATTTTTATTTATTTATTTTTTTTTTAGGTTTTTGGAGACAGGGTCTCGCTTTGTGGTCCAGGCTGGCCCTCAGCTCAGCCTCAAACTCACATCACAATCCTCCTGCCTCTGCCTCCCGAGTGCTGGGATGACAGGCGTGAGCCACCACGCCCGGCACTGTGGTATGTGGCACTGGTTGCTGCTGGGTGTGGGTCTCCACGCCCAGTATTGTCATGTGGTTACCGGGGAATCGAACCCGGGTCCTTGCGCTTGCGAGACAGGCGCCGGAACCACTGAGCTAACTCCCCGGCCCCTGAATATACATTTTATAAAATTCAAATTTTATTTGAAAGCCCAAAGTTTTACTTTAATATTTATTTCTTTTGAGTTGGTGTCTTACAACTTGGTCAAGTTGCCTTTGAACTCCTGCCTCAGCTTCTTGAACAACAGGTAGGACAACAGGTACGTGCCACCATGTCCAGTCACATTTTTTTGTTTGTTTGTTTTTGAGACAAAGTCTCATTACGTAGTGCACGCTGGCCACTAACTCAAAGCAATCCTCCGGCCTCAGCCTTCTGAGAAACAAATTTTATAACTAATAACAAATAACGTCACTTGGTTTTCTCGAAATGTCACACTCACTTAGTTCATTTTTGAGAAAATGCCTGCCAACTACTAATGCTTGAATGATTAGCATCTCAATCACTCATTCAACAAAGATAGTACCCCAAGAAAAAGGCTACTGGTTCAGTGTCTAACTCAAACTACTGTGCATACACTTTTCCTCAAGACAATCACTCAACAGAAGTGCTTCTGCGTACTTGTGCTTTTTCTGCACAGAATACCAAAATGATGGATATGGAAGTGTGAGGTTTCATAAAATCAGTAAGACTTACTCTTCAGTAAGAACAATCTTAAGTGAAATGAGTATTCACTGTTTTAACAGCAGCCACCTAACAGCCGCAAAGGGTTACAGCAAGGGTGACAGCTTCACCCACCACTGCTTTTGCATCATCACTAGGAATGGCAACAGTGAGAAAGGAAAATAATGTCTCACTCCTGGTTATAAAAAGTGCTTACCTAGGCATGGTGGTGCATGCCTGTGATTCCAGCACTCAAGAGGCTGAAGCAGGAGGACTGCTATGAGTTTGCAGCCAGTCAGAGCTGCACAGTGAGTTCAAGAGATGCCTGAACTACACAGCAAGACCTTGGCTCAAAAATGCAAAAACCAAGCCAAAACAAAACAGAAAAAACCTTGCATTCCACCAGGAGGGAAGTAGAGAGATCCCATCGCTCCACAGACCACACTTAGGAGCTGCTTGTCTAATCTAAAGACAAAAGAACTGCAAGGAAATCTGTTATTTTACTCAGTAAGATAAATACTAGAAAGAATATCAGCTTGTAATTTTTTTAAACTACCTTTTGGCAAAGGAGAATAGTGCAAATTGAACCCAGGGCCTTGCACACACAAGGCAAGCATTAACACGGAGCCACATTCCAGCCCTCAACTACTTTACATTACAGTACCCAAAGGATCAGCCCATCAAACATCAGGACCAAAAATTTACATTGGGAGAAAAATAAATGTAGATCAAAAGAAGGTAAACCCTATGTTAAATTTCAATTACACACACACACACACACACACATATACTCCCCATGTGAACACATATAACAAAAATTATATGCATGTGTTTGTGGTTTTGTGTACTAAGCAAGAAAAAACAGCTGCAAGAACCCAGAAGCAATGCTGTAACTAGTGTCCAGATTCTGCCATCTACATGCCATTTCCACTAGAAAATCTTAGGAAAATGTCTAGTTCTGGGCATAGGATACAGGAAATACATGGTACATCTGATACATTTTGTACCAAAGGAGCCACGTGGACAAGTACCCAATGACCAAATGTGGAATAATATGTATGAGCAGATTCTCCCTTGACTAGAATACCTAGTAAATACTCAAACCAAAGTCAGAGTGATAGCCAAAGAAGATGAGAAAGCCCTTTACAAAATACCAGATAATAAATGTATGAGAAATAATACAATTAAAAAAATCATAGTTTTTTTTAAAGTTCCAAAGACACACCCAATAAAGCAAGGATCTCCAATGGCTGCTAAAAATCACTGAATGCAAGTTTGTTGAGTAGCAAGATACTAAGGTCTCAAAGAAGCACTTCCTAGATATGGAGAGAAGTGGTAGTCCCCTCTTTAATGGAACAACTGGCATCACCAAGTTAGACAGATCTGATGCGTCTCTGCAGAGACAGTGATAAGATATTAGGTTGCTACACTACTTGTTAAATACTTTTCCCCCATAATGCTTAATCATGTTACTAGGAAGAGGGAACAATGGGACAAATCCAGAATGTGTGACATTTAGATGACAACTGATCTGAGCTCCTCAAAAACAGTCAAGGTCAAATGAAGAAAACCAAAAGGGCAGCTCTAGATAAAAAGACAAGGTGGTGTGGGGCCAAGGATTCAGTTCAGCAGTTCCAGTGTTTTCCTGGCAAGTGCAAGGTCCTAAATACAATTCCTGGTAACCACGTACCACAATGCTGGGCATGGTAACTCACACCTGTAAGTAATACCAGCAGAGGTATTACTCAGGCAGAGGCTCGAGAATTGTTGTGGGTTTGAGGCTACATAGTGAGTTCAGGGCCAGCCTGAACTACAAAGTGAGTCTCTTTCTTAAAAAAAAAAAAATACTAGGTGGTGGAATGCTCAGCCAGGGGAAAATTTAAATACAGAACATATATCAGGAGGTTTTATGGAATCAGTGTTTATTTTCTTCAGTGTTATAATGTGGTATGTTACATGATAGAATATCCTTATTTGAAGATATGTGCTGAAATAAAGAGTCATGATCTGTAATTTCTTTCTAAATGGTCACAAAAGTGTGTATGCATGTACATGTGAAAAGCGATAAACATGTCAAAATGTTAACTAAGAAACTGGATAAAAGGTACCTGAGTGCTGTGCATTACAATTTTTCAGTAAACCTGAACTGTTCACTATAAAAAGACTGACAAGACATCAGGTGGCAAGAGAAGCAGATAGAACATGATCCACTCAGCAGGGAGGTTATCCAAAGTTCCTGTGTGAGGAGGAGAAGGCTGAGAGAGAGTTCAACCTCAGTGCCTGGGGGCAAGCGCAGCACGGGCCAGAAGCAGCAAAGCCAGAAAGCAAGAACCTGTCCTGCCCTAGCAGGCCCGAGTGACCAACATCTCACTGCCTCCACTGCTACCAAGTGTCACAGGACAGGACAATGGCAGCCTGATGACAAAGAAGCTGTGGTTGTTAGGTGCTCTTTCAGAGGGGAGCAGTGCTAGATCTGTTGGTCAATCATTTCTGATACACCAGATTCATGTTTTGTGGGCTCTTCCAGCCAAACCTGCCCTTTTCTACTCAGAGTTGATCCTGCTTGCCAGAAGGGCTGCAGTGGCACTGGTCACCATCCCAGCTCTACTGCCCTCTCGGTGCTGGAGTCTAAGGCACTGTTGTGTTTGCCAAGTGACTCTGAGTTACTCCCACCGACCTTTTCTGCTTAAGAAAACTGAAATAATGCTAACTTTCTCCTCTATAGTTCAAGGCAGTTATAAGCATCTCAAACAACTTTGGGCAGAGAATACGGTATATCCGCACCAGAATACGCAAGGTTCAGCATCCTGGAAAGGGAGGACTTTGGAAAGTTTAGAGATCACTATGACTGTTTCCTTTATTTCCCAGGCCCTTCATCTCCAGCTTAATGCTCCAAGCAGAAGGAGGTGGCAAGATTATACCCACTTTACCTCTCCAATCATTTTTGTTTAATCAATACTGCTCTGGAAAATCTAGTTGAAATAATACTAAAGTCCAGTAACATTGGAAAGGGAGATACTTTTTGTATGATATGCTACTGAGAAAACCTAAGAGAACCAATAAAAATAATTAGAACTATTAAAAATACACTTAGGCAATTTTAAAAACACAGAAATCAACAGCTTTCGTAAATATTAACAAAGACCCATATAAAAATGCAAATTCCAAAGCAACAGCACGAAATTAAAAAACACTAAGGATTGAAAGAAATGTGTGGGAACTAGGCAAGAAGTGTGTAAAACCATCAATGAGGAGCACATTTCACTCAAAAGATACATCACATTCATGGATGGAAAGACTGCATGCTGCAAAGATGGCAATTCTTTCCAAGGTAATTTCTAGGCTGAATGTAATTACAATCAAAATTCGAAAGAGTTTATTCTATGATTGGCAGCAGGTGGGGGTGGGGTGGGATGAAGAAGGGAAGAGGAGACATGATGAAGTAACTATAAAATGCCCTTCGAAGTGTGCTCGGCCACAGAAGCCAGGAATATTCTAAGAAACAACAGAGAAAGGATACAACTTATGCTAACAAATACAAGAACTAAATCTGTAATAATAAAAACACTGCTGTATTAGCCTAACAGCAGACAGGTATGTGAATGAATGAGAACAGAACATCCCTGATCACACATCAGTATTATTTAAGAATTTAGTATATTAAAAAGTGACATGGAAAATGAGTGGGGAAGGAAATAAATTGTTCGATAAATGATGCTGGAACAATCGGGTTGGTCACTGGGAAAAACAGTTATATTCCCTGTTGCTCAGCTAACAGCAAAACAAATCCCATAAAAGAAAAAACTAAAACCATAAAAGAGAAAAGGAGGCAAATATTTCTATGCTCTTGCTGTGTGAGAAAGGTTTTCTGTGCTCAGCCCAAATGAAAAAACCAGGCAAAAACCAGGCAGTCGGCAAGTTTCAGAGCTACGCGGTGTGCCAGGCGTGCATTGGGAGCCTTTTTAAAGGGCAGCTTAACAATGTACATTAACAGAACACAGATCCATGTCTTTAACCTAGGACTGGCAACTCTATAAAGATTTTACCCCAAAAAGGTAAGCACTGAAGGAACACCTATTTCTTGAGGATATTTTTAAAGATGGGCTGTTGGAATGATGAAAAACGAAAACAATCTAGATGTCCATCAAGACGGCTGGCTAAAATACATTGTGGTGTATATTTTCATCAGAACACCAAGCAGCTATTAAAACTGATGACAGAAATATATATTTACAGACACTAGTTACATCCAAGTCACAGTCTCCAGCAGGGAAAAAGAAAAGGCAAAACTGAGTGTAGGGGATAAATGGGAAGAGAGAGGAAAGAAAGAGAGGGAAAATAGGAAAGGAAAAGGTCAAGAAATGTTAGATGCACATCTCAATCTACCAAAATGAACCTCACCATTCTTAACATGTACTAATAAAAAATCAGTTATTCACATATGAAGTGAAGTGATAGAATATACTTTTTAAGGGAGCAAAATACATATTTTAAGGGGAGCAGTAGCATGAATTTAGTTCATGCAGATGAAAGATGGAATGATTAGCAGAATTATCAGAAATTTAAACAATGGAAAATATTCAGAGATCCCAGATAAGGGTCAGTTTTTCTGGAAGAGAATGTGGGGCTTGGGACTAAAATATGAAAGGAAGCAAAGACAATAATGAAGAGTTTTGCACAGCATCATCACTATCTTGGGACTATCAAAATTTATGATATGAAGTGATAATACATTGGAACCATGAGCAACAGCAACAGGGTAATTTACAAAGAACTTTGAGGTAGGACCCAACAGTTCCAAAGGAAGCATCCTCCTCTGGGCTCCAGTCACAGATTCTTCCCAACACCTCAGTCTCGAGGTCTATAAAATGGGGATAAAAAACATCAGTTCAGCTATCACACCCTTCTCTTCCCACAGGGCACTCCAAGGATTAATTAGCTGAAGTGCATTACAATTCCGTTATTGAAAATTTTCCATCAGGCTCATCAGCTCCCTGAAGTTCTAGAGCAAAACTAGAGAAGTTTTGATGAAATGCCCCAAAGACAAGAAAGCCTGGTAATCAAGGAGCTGGAGGAGAAACAGCCCAGCAACCTTCTCCCCTCACCCCCATAGCAGCGCAGTGCTGGGCTGCAAGGCCTCGGCAGAGTTTCATCAGCACTCCCCCAGGATGAGGTCAGCGCGCCTGCGACAGCCTCCAGCCCTCCAAGGGGACGATTATCACAGTCACCAGCATCCCCGGGGCTCCTTATTAGTATAATAGAAACCCTTCAGGCCACACAGACACTGATAGAGACTGCAAGCCTAAGGAACACGTGTGTGCAGGCAGCCCCCACTGCGGGTCCCTAATGAGGGCTACAGGAGCAGATGTGCAGGGCACCCCTTTGCCACATGTCAGCCCATCCTATGGAATTCTAGTCCCAGCTGCCATGCTCTGGGGATGTCTAGGGGAGGCTGGACGGAAGTGCTTCCAGAGGGGCAGCACAGGAGCTAAACCACAAACTCCATTGAGGAGCACACGAAGACAAAATTGATGCCACTAACTGAAGGGCACACAGGACACTGCTAATCCTGTCATTCCACATAAGTCCAAACACTGCATCACAGCAGAGAAGGAACCAATAGTGCGTGGCAGGCAGGGGACACTGCATGGAGAAGGTCTCAGCAGCAGCCCTGCGCTGTCCCTGCCCTGGCACTCCATACCATGGCCACTCTGGGTCCTGAGTGCCAGCCCAGTAAGATGCAAAGCTTTGTCCTGTATGGCCTGGGCCACGCAAACCCTCAGTGACTCTGCTTCCCACCCCCCCCCGCTCCTGTCTTCTTCCCCATGTGTCATCCTGCCTCTCAAATCTATTCCTGTCTGTCCCCAGGGCCAGAGTGAAGCAAGTTCTACCAACATGATGCAATGCCTGGCCACAGGTGAGGCCCGGACTCTCCTGAAAACCTAATGAACGGGCAACAGCAGCTCATGTGCTTCTTGACAGCACGCAGGTGTTGATAAATACCCCCCTTGCCACCCCCGCCCTGGAGTTCCTGGTAAACACAGGCACACGCACATGCATATACTCTCTCCCCCTCCCTCCTCTCTCTCTCTCTCCCCCTCTCCCTTTCCTCCCTCTCTTCTCTCTCTCCCTCCCCTCTCTCTTCTCTCTCTCAGTCTCTCTCTCTCTGTCTCTCTCTCCCCCCACCCCCTCACACACCTTGCTGGTGTGCTGCTCTTGCACCTCAACAACAAATTATTTAACCATTCTCTTCCCCAAGGATTAGAGCTCTAATTTCAAACACACGGCTCTTGGCTTGTCTCTCACATATGCAACATTCTGATAGGTTAAATGCTGCCATTTAATTACTGTAATGAGAGGTGCTTTTTTTGGGTTTCTGCAAACATTAATTTTTCTCTCTTATTTTACACTGAAAATCATTTTTAACCTGTGTTTCTTTATAATATTCCCCATCCTTCCTCTATTCTACATGCAAGGAAAGAGTAAGGCTCCTCAGATCAATGTCCTAAAGAGTCACCAGAGGTTCAGGATAACATCACTAAATGTCCAAGCCACTCGTTTAAAATTTTTCAGTGTTAAGTTTTAATTTTTTAAAAAAAGCAGGAGACGTGGAAATCCTGCAAAGTGGCAACCAATTGGTCTCCAGACCAAAAAGTCAAAAGGGTTGCTCAGGGTCAGGGTCAGTCCCTACAGGTGGCTTTGACGAGGACAGTGGAGGGTTCCAAATGTCTTTGGAAGTGACATCAGTCACTTGCTTTAAAGCACACCAAGGCAAGGAGACCATTTACCGTGGAAAGGCGCACCTGAGCGGGAGGCCCACAGAGAAGAAGCCTGGCTTCAGATATATTTTATTATTAAAAAGTGCACAACCTACATGCTTTCTACAACTGCAGATCGGAATTCACCACCAACACAGGTCCACTTCAGACCTGGCCTTCAGATCTGGAAGGAGATGCACAGGTGCCACGGGCCACAACTGCTGAAGGACAACCACACACAGCTGCAGTGCTGAGAGCGCTCTGCGAGCGAGCTGGACCAGCAAAACAGGAGGAGCTTAAAGGAGTGAAAAATGTTCCTCTCCACGCCTCTGCAAGGTGACCTGGAATTAGCATCATGAAGTTCACCAACTGCCCGTGCCCAGGGATCCCCCAGGAAGTCAGTTAATGGACTGATCATCTTTTCTACCCTTGCTCCTTTTGGAGCTTCTGATCTTTAAACTCTGCCTCAGCACCACACATTTTTTACAATTCCGACTCCATCAATTTCAGAGTAAAGGGATCAGGAAACCCATCTGCTCTAAAGAAATCAAGGTCAGGTAACTAACTGTCACAGCACACAACATGCAGGGAGGGCCTGAAACTTGTTAGACCAGATCAGCAAACTGACTGTCACCAGATGTCAGTGCAAACACACACAGACTCAACACAAAGGACAGACCCGGGAAAGAGGAGCTTCCTGAAAGCTGAGTTTTCAGTGGAAGGGGGCGCAGCAGCACTCTGCTGTTATGGTCTCTCAACTGCAGGCAGGAGAGGCAGGCTACACCTGGAGGCAGAGTGACAAGGCTTATCTCAGAGAAATCATTTCCAGATAAAATAACACTCACTTCACAAATCTCTCTCTTCTGAGGGCCTCAAATTTCAATAAAACCACTTAACAATGTCCAGGAGAAGAAAGACAGCTAACAGTCCTCCTGTGCAAGCAGCTCTGTATGCTAGAAGCCAGCAGCCGTGCTGTGACCACTGCAGATGTGCTCAGCATGGGACAGGAGCCTCATGTCCCATGAGGGACATCTCTCTTCACCTTCTCCTTCATTCCGAATCTGACTCTGGGTCGAGTTCTATCTGTTCTTATCTGTTATCCTTCTTGCCTGGGAACTAAGCCAAAACCCTGGACAGCATCCCTGGACTCCTTTCAGCCACCAGGTCCCGAATCTTCCTCCTCACTAACTCGCCCTCCTCTCCATCCTCACAACTGTCCCATTCACTCATCAGCTCCCCTCCTAAATGCCACCGATGTTCACAGAGACATCTGAGATACTAATGACACATGACTGTGCCCCATGGAACACTTCAGTGGTTTCCCTGCTGTCCACACAACAAAATCCTCTTTTCAAACACAAAGTCATCCATGATCTGTCCCCTGTTCAGCAGCCTGACTCCCACTCAGCAGCCTCTTCCTGAACCTCCCACCTCACAGACTATCCTCCCAGCATCCTCTCCATGGAACAGTCACTGCCACTCCCCAAACCTCAAAGACAGCTGCTTTCCTCCTGTAGAGCTTCCGAAAGGACAACCTCCTCCAGGAAGGCACCCTCTGAACTCTTCCAGTTAGTTCTTCTCACCCACCACAAACTGACCGCTCTCCCCTCTGGGGTTCCATGCATATGCCGATGATATTTACTGTGACTACGCCTATTTACACATTGTGGACCCCACTCAACTACACATATCAAATCTTACTTCTCAGGCAGGTGTCATGGTACACACCTGTAATCTGGGAAGCTGAGGCAAGAGGAACACAAGTTTGAGCCCAGCCCAGGCAACCTGCCACTTAGTAAGACCCTGTCTTAAAATAAAAATTAAACAGGATTGGGCTGTACCTCAGCGTGAAAGCCCTGGGTTCAATCCCAGTTCTGCCGCCCTCAATCTCCTTTCTCTATTCTTAGTGCTTAGCACAGATGTTAGGACATGGAGGAAACAGCCATTTGATAAGTGACTAGAATGGATAAATGGATAACTTCCTACTGAGTCATACTGCCTGTCTGTGCAGAAGCGTAGAGAACAGGCAAATTACACAAACACATACTATTATAGATAACAGAACATATGAAAAGGAAAACAAGACTCAAGCAAATGATTCTAAAAGTAGATAATTTTTCAATGTTTATTTTTCATTTAGTTACAGCATAACTTTCTGATTGTATTTTTGTTGGACTAACATTAAAATTAGTTTGCATCAAATTGTTTGATGGGGGAGCAGAGCTAGAGAAGTACAGGAAAACTGCTTGGAGAGGGAAGTTTTGCAATGAATCATTCACAAGTGATAGCTGAGAACTGACTACGCCCATGTACTCTTGGTTTACCATGAAATCCTTTTAAACAAATATCTGCCATTTCCCCAAAACAAACAGAGTAATTATGTAAAGCCCACAGTGCTCAGGCAGGGTCCGTGAGACACACTCCATGCCCTGGCAGCACTGCTGGGCAAGGCTCCTAATGCAGCAGCCTTCGTGCTCCGCGTAATCACATCTGAGCTAATGGAGATGAGCTGTGCTTTGTGGAGGTTCAACTCCTGAGAATGGATCTTAAAGGTGAGGCACAGCACTTGGGAGGAAGTCGATTTAATTTGTTTAACATCATAAAAAGGGACATTTCCACATGGACAGCAAGGACATGAATATCATGTGTGTATGGCAGAATTATAAACGCATTTTTGGCGAAATTCAATAAAGCTGATTCTACTGCATAAGGTCAGCAATTTACTATAAAAAATGATATGAATGCAATTTTTAATATAACCCATGTATTTGCTGCAAGACGCTCTAGAAGATTGTGTAATGTAACCATTCGACCTCTCCACGGAACAGCGGAGATCACCCTGTTTACCCTTCACTGTTCTGATAAAAGCATCCACACAGAACAACAAAGTCAACAGCATCTACTTAACTGTCACACTCTGCAAGTCCAAGATTTTCTCTCCTTACATCTCAGGGTAGAGGTCTTAGTTAAGAGCCCTCCCAGAAAACTGCAGGAAAACCTACAGAATTACAAACAGCCACAATTAAATTCCTCTCCAGTTATGATAGTAAGCACTGAAATGTAAAGAAAAGGTATGGATGAGATAAATAACCTCCATGTATGTATGACCGAGCATTCCAGATTTCATTCCTAATAAGGTGATTCTTCAAGGAGAGAGCTCTAGTCCACATGAATAGACTACAGGTGAAATTGAACAACTCCATGAGGACGGGGACAGCCTCCTCACCTCTTGGGCTCCTGGAAGTCTCTATGGCCATCTGTACACTTTAAGTACAAATAACTCAGGTTACCTTGAAGATTAAATGAGTAATACATAAGAGAATGCTTTTAAGATATAGCAGAAAATGCATGTGCCAGGGTTATCACACAGTTTGTGTCAGGCTTGCTCAGAACTGACAGGAACTGCCTTCCCAGAAGCTTTCTTGTCCCATCACTAGTTCTCAGGGCACAGACTCGGCTCGGTGACAGGAGACAGGCCAGACTGTTTGATGAACAGAGCTGAACTTGTTCGGGGATGGCATCAGAAATTCTAGATCAAGGGATATGAAATGTAACAGAACTCTGATTTTCAGTGACATCTCCAGAAGGAAGCTGTACAGCGTCACTCTCATTTCTACTCACTACATAGTCCCACCACAGCCTCCAGGATTATATTAAGCTCTCTTCCCCGGAGTCTTTCAGCCTGCCGTCCCCTCTGCCTCAGGCTCTTACTCTCCACAGAGACACTTCACACACTTCTGGGTTTAGCCACCTCTCTGATGCAAGTCTACCTTCCCTACCCGTTATTCCCTTTCAGGGCACCTGACTTCACTTATTTATTCACATTTCTGAAGGAGTCTGTCTCCATCCCCAGACCTCGGCTCTGTTCACAGCTACATCCTCAATTTCCGGGCTACACTGTGCCTTGTGAAACAAACATAACCAATATTTGCTGGCTGGGTGAGTGGGTGAGAGGGTGGCTATGCAGTACAAATTTATCAAAATCAAGTGCTGACATCTTCCGAAGAACAGTACTATTTTCTGTTATTTCTATTTTAGTTCTTGGCCCCTTCTATTCAGAACTGTTTAAAGGAGAGCCTTTGATTAGAAAAAAAAAAGTAAGTAAATATCAGAAATCACGGTGCTCTATATTTATTCTCTTTCAATTACATTCTGTGCAAATTATCTCCATTTGATTTCTTAACTGCCTCTTCTTCAAACTCAACCTGTGTTCTTTCGGCCAAGACCCTAAATTCTGCAATTAGAATAATTTAATTCACAGTCCCATTTGTGACTCACATGGCTGGGAAGGGTATGGCTTTGTCCTTCTTCACTGTCTTTTCCACTATCAGTGGTAAAATATTTTTCCTTGTCAGATGCAGTCTGAAGCCAAAAAAGAGGAGAAGAGGCCCCATTTCTCTGTACTTCAGGTTTCACTGAAAAGATGACATTTATGTGGTTGTGATGTTTAATTTATCACAGAGGGTCATGACAGTTTTTACTGAAATACCATGATATGGTAAGCTTCAAATTTATGAATGAAAGCCTTTGCAATGATTTAACAAACTGAAAACTACACAAAATTTAAAGACTACTATCTTACTAAAATCTACTACTACAATCTACTCAACAATCTAATTACAGAAAGATTACTTTAAAGGGCTTTAAAACTAAAAAGAATAATTAACAATAGGAAGCAAGAGCACTCCCCAGTCCTGTGTCTGACGACAAGGAAGAGCTCTGAGAAGATGAGCTTCTATCAGAATGATCTAGAAACCAAACACGGGTCCCTTTAAAGTTGGGAAGGAATTCAATTCTTGGCGTAACTATATATAAGTCTGCATGGGCCTCTAAAATACAAAGAAGATAAAGCTGGTAGCTGACTGACTAACCTCATTAGTCTACCATGAAAATTAAATTTAAAGTAACAGCACAAAGCTGGGTGTGGTGATATATACCTGTAATACCAATATCCAGGAGGCTGAGGCAGGAGGTGTGCTACAGGTTCAAGGCCAGCCTATGCTACCATAGTAGGTTCATGGCCAATCTGAACTACACAGCAATACCCTGTCTCAAAAAATAAAAAAAAGCACAGTATTTTATGCTTTATAGACAAATATTAAACCACACATATATACACACAAAGACATAAACTTATTTTTGAAAGGCACAGGCTCAAAAATTTTGAATACAACAATGGATGGGTAAATTAATGAATAGTACCTAAAGTAAGTTTTCGGTTTTTCTAATTACAGTCCAATCTACATAAAATATAGTTCAGTAGAGACTGCCTTATGGTATACCTTATGTTAACTCTCAAAAATCCTTGCTTCCTACATTTTTCAACAGTTCCAATAAACCCACACATCATAGCATGCCTGCAGTTAAGACTCCCTTTTCTACCCTTGGCAGACAAATCTCCTTAAAGACTCCCATCCCTAAGTGAGGCCAGATAAGAGTGACAAGTTTCTAACAATCATCTCTGAAGCCCCTAGGGATAAGAATACATCAGTACCTGTCTCTCAAAAACAACTATTTTTTAAATAAAAGCCCACCTATGTGTACTGCCATTTCTCCTATGCTTGACTGTATTTATTTCATGTCATAAAAATATACTAATAATTTACTATACATCACAAAAAATATACTAGTAAAAATTTCAAGGAAAAAAACACAATGAAAAGCCCAGTTCCTCTCAAAATGACTGAAAAAGTGCCCTTCTCCTACACAGGCATGACATGAGCATGACTGGGTGAAATGCTTCCTTCCTCCTGTAAGCCTTGAAAATCCCAGGTTCTACACTGGAGGACGAATCTGCTGTATCTGTGGATCTCTTTTCTGCCATGGATTCTCTGCTGGTACTCAGCACCTCTCTTTAGCACTCCTTCTCCTGTCCTAGAGGCTGGAAAGCTAAAGGTTACATTTCCCAGACTTTGGCAGCAGTTCTGGATAAGAAGAACCAGGTTCTCCACATGGGTTCTCTCACAGGACAACTGAAAAACAGCAGTGAGGCCAAGGCTCTGTCTCTGCAGTTTTGCTTGCTGCAAACACCAGCACAAAGGCAAGCAAGGGTTCCTGCTACAATGCTGTCTCTGCCCTCCAGCTTCATGGAGGCTAAGAAGCAAATTTTTTCTTTAGATGCTGGTACTAGGGGTTGTATCCGGAGCCTCTCCATCTAAGCCCTTTTACTATTTTTCTTTTTAAATTTTGAGCTAAAAGTCTTGCTACGTTACTATTTTGCCCAGACTGGCTCAACCTCTAGATCCTTCTGCCTCAGCTTCCCAGAGTGCTGAGATTATAGCTAAGCACCACCATACCCAGCTTTAAGTGGCAATTTTGTTTGCTTGTTTGTTTATTTAGTGGCACTGAAGAATGAGCCCAGAGATTTCCCACTGAGCTGCACACTCAGTACTTAAATATTTCATTTGAGACAGCTTCTTTTTTTTTGAGACAGGGTCTCGCTTTGTAGTTCAGGCTGGCCCGGAGCTCAGCCTCAAACTCACATCACAGCAATCCTCCTGCCTCTGCCTCCTGAGCGCGGGGATTACAGGTGTGAGCCACCACGCCCGGCACTGTGGTATGTGGTACTGGTTGCTGCTGGGCGTGAGTATCCACTCCCAATATTGTATGTGGTTACCGTGGATTGAACCTGGGTCCTTGCACTTACAAGACAGGCGCTGGAACCACTGAGCTAAATCCCCGGCCCAAGACAGCTTTTTGCTAAATTGCAAGGCTGAGCTTGAACTTACAATTCTCCAGCCTCAGTTTCCCAGAGTGCTGGGATTATAGGCGTGTACAACAAACAATTTTAACGGGTGGAAGCCAAGTTTTCATTCAATCTCCAAAAGTCACTGTTTTTCCTGGTGCCAGAAGACACTTGCAGTCATGGCAGCAGCACCTTCCTGGTCCTTGGATCACAGCCAGATAGGTGGCTCTCAAGCTCCCCAGCTCCAATGGCAGTTCCTGACCCCACCGCTAACCCAGAAACACTAGCTGCTTCCTGGCAAGTTCACCCCACAGTGATCTGCTGGGTCCCAGCCTTGAGCCTGTCTCCCATTCTCTCAGAAAGTGTGTAAACTCAGCCTGCCTGTACTAAATCCCTCTCTGCTCCAAATTCCAAGGTGTTCTTGTTGCATGAATTTTTATAGTACCAGTGGTCTTACCTTTTTAATATAACATTACAGCAAACTGACTTCAATAATCACCCCTCATCTGTAACAAACATACTCAAGACTACAGAAGATTCCTGGCCCCTACAGGATAGCACCAAGGCCTAAATATACTGTGACTTCCTACATATATACCTGGGATAAAATTTAATTTATAAACTAAGCACAATAAGAGATTCGCTACCTTAAGAATCATGCACAGTCTGTGCCTTCCTTTCCCTCACAACCCATCCACAGTGAGCAAGTGGCCTTATTCTTTCTTCTACTGTCTCAATTTCTATCTTTCCTTTCCTGAAAGTCTATGGTATAATTCAAAGAGTCCTGACCAGAAGACAGGGTCCTAGTTCTATTTTTGCCACTTATTAGTTCTTCTTCACCTCTCTGAGCCTCAGTGTCTTCATCTGTAAAACAGGAGAAGTTGTTGTTAGATCCATTAAATTGCGTATTCATTTATCAATAAATATTTACCAACCTGCTTACTGCACACTAAGATTATAGTGAAGAAATTAAGAAGTTGGGGGTGATAGTGCCCAACTGTAATCTCAGCACTTAGGAGGCTGAGGCAGAAGGATTATTGGGAATTCAAGACCACCCTGGTCTACATAATAAGTTCCTGGCCAGCCTAAACTACATGGCAAGACTCTATCTGAAAAAATCAAAATATAAAAGGAAGGAAAGAAGGAGGGAGGGAGGAAGGAAAGAAGGAAAGAAGGAAGGAAGGAAGAGGCAGCGGGAGAGAGAAGGAGAGAGATATTAAGATATGTGAATGTGTTTCATGAATAGCAAAATTCCCTACATAAAAATGTCATCATTTCTGCTCCCGTTTCTCTTGGCACCAGGCCATCCCAGGCCCTCTGCACCGACAGCAGACTGGGCAGCCCCTGCTCTGTAGTACGGTGGAGGCTGCCAGGCCAAGTTCACAGTGCAGTGTGAACTTCCTCTATAGTTCTGTGGTGCCCCGCAGGGTCAACAAGTGCCACTGACAGTGCTATAACCCTGAGTCCCACCAGCAGCTCCTCTTCACTGCCTGTCTCATCCACTTCAGTTCTCCTCTTGTGCAGACCCCCACAGGCCAACCCTGCTAAGTGCTCAAAAGTGCCCTTGCAGGAGACCCTCCTACTTTTTTGTCTTTGCCCTTTGTCTCTCTCAACACCAAGCTCAAAACTGAACTGTAATCACTCTGCTGAGTAGCTATTTTAAGGCGAAAGATGAAAGAAACCACCTATGAACACTGGCCTCTAGTTGGAAAAAGGGTAAATGTTAGCAATTCTTTCCCCCCCCCCCCCCCCCCCCCCCCCCCCC
>PVIR01011203.1:0-47939 GCA_004026965.1 Petromus typicus
AACTGTAGGTTTGTTAAACTAGCATCATTCATGAAGAAAAAACTCTATCAATATTGCATTTCGGCCTGGCTGGCCACTTATTTTGTTGTCATTGTTGTTTTGTTTTTTAATTGAATTCTTTATTGGTACATTTTATACACACATCACGATCACACTCAACATTGAGAATTTGTAGCACTATATGACACGACTTAATTCTCATTTTTTCCCCATTCCCTGACTCCCTCTACAACCCCTCATTCCCTGTATACATGTGTTTTGTTTTCTTTTTTAACATCACATTTTTCCTTCCCCCTCATTACTTACCCCTACATTTGTTTTTTAAAACACTTTCATCTCTAAACTTCCTGGATTTCTGCAGTCAGGCTCCGTTGCTGACTGCTTGATCATGATTCCTCAGTATAGGGACGTTGGACTCACACAAGGGTCATTTGTTTCTTGACTCTATCTCTTCACCCACAGCCTGGCCAAATGTAAATCCAGCTAAATGCTGACACTTCTCAAAGTTTATCTACACCCTCAGAATTAATATATTTAGCTGGATATGTAAAATGTTCCCTTGGCTGTCAACAATCAGCTACAAACTAATATGTTCAATACAACATTTTTTATTCTGTCTCCTCATTCCATATCCCTGGTGCCCAAAGGCCAAATCCTACATTAGGGCCTTTGCACGTACCGTTCTCTAGCCGCGAAACGCTTCTGCCCAAGCATTTCAGAAACAGGTCCTCTTGGTCTTTCAGAGCTCCTTGCCAACGTGACTTCTTTCCTGGAGCTGTGGGAAATGTGCGTCCCCTCCTCCACCCCGCCCCGGGTCACTCTGGGCTCAGCAAGGGACCCTACAGAACTGCCCAGGCTCCTGACCGCCGTCTCTTGCTGCGTGAATTTCCGCTGCTTAGGTGATGGCTCGCTCATTATTAATCTTCCTCCGTCCTCACTCTGGTCCCCAGCTCTGGCCTGACCCCCCAAAAAATTACCTCAAAGAAGTCGAGACTCGTTTGTTTTAGCGAACTGCAGTTTCTTAACAGCAGGGCACTCAAGGACTTTCTTGTCGAAGGTACCTATCATGCACAAATGTGTCTCTGGGGATCTGCACTCATAGAAATTCTGAGGGAAATTATCGCAAACACCATACATGATAACTGGGAAGGAAGGAAGATGACAGCAGTGACCTTGAATCTCTTAAACTGATTTGGGAAATGAGAAGTTCCACAGGGGAGCTGAGGTGCGTAGGCGATGTTGATGTTGCGGGAGGGTATGATAAGCAAGTAAGTGAACACAATAAAGTGACTTGTTTAGTGCCACGCCCTCAAGATTTCAGTAATCTCAAACGCCCAGAAAAACGTAGACAGACTAACACAAGGTTCATTTTTTTTTTTATTTTGGCAAGTAATGATTTTATAGAGAGAATTTATGATGGATGTCATCCCACCATCATGTCATAATATTAAAAATATTTAACTTACAAAAGTAGAAAAAACATGAATTTTATTTTTCTTTAAATGGAATAAATTTTGCATTATGAAAACTCCATATAATGAGTTATATGTCTCTCACTGTGTCATGCACCTATAGAAATGTCATCTTGACACCATAAAGAACCACTGACTTATTTATTTATTCCAGGTCAAAGAACAAAAATAGGCAAGTTTCCCAAGTTTTAACTTCTCAGCATGTCAACAGCCATTTAAAGCTCTCTAATAAATCCTTTTATTAGGATATTGTAAATGTCTCAATGACATGAGAAATGAAGCTTTGAAATATATATATATATATATATATATATATATATATATATATATATATATATATATATATATTTCTTTTGAGACAGGGTCTCACTTTTTTAGTTCAGGCTGCCCTGAGTTCACTATGTAGCCCAGGCCAGCCTCAAACTCACAGCAATCCTCCTGCCTCTGGCTCCCAGGTGCTGGGATTACAGACGTGAGCCAACATGCCTGGCACAGTGGTATGTGGAACTGATTGCTGATGGGAGTGAGTCATCACGCCCAGCACTGTGGTTTGTGGTTACTGGGGATTGAACTCAGGACCTTGTGTTCACAAGGCAGACACTGGACCACTGAGCTAAATCCCCAGCCTCTAGAACTTTTTTTTATAATATAACCAATTGTAAGACAAAACATATAAAACAGGTAAGAAGTATGAAATAAATAAGTGAAATTGTATATCTATGACATATTAAAAAAGAAACTGATGTATCAACAGAATTTTACTTTTTTTTGGAGACAAGGTCTTACTTTGTAGTTCAGACTGGCCCCAAACTTGCTATGTAGCCCAGGCCAGCCTCAAACTCAGCAGTCTTCCTCCCTCTGCCTCCTGAGTGCTGATGAGGTGAGCCCCCACACCCATGAGGTATATGGTTATCAGTGCTGGGCTTATAAGCATGAGTCACCATAGCATGATTATGTCACACAGAACACAATTAGAATTTCCTATTATTTTACTATTAATTGTTTTCTAAATAAATATTTTTTAAAGAGTTAGATTAAAAGATGCAAGGAAGAGGCCAGTGGAAACAAAATCTACTGTGAAACTATGGAACAAAATCTAGTGAGGCAAATGATCTCAAGCACCCTTTTACATTCACTGCTGAACCAGTTTACAGTTTATTCAAGAATAACACCCACATGAGAAAGAATATATTTTGAAAAATGGAAATGTGAATAATTTCCTTAGATGACTTACTTCATTTGAAAAGATGAAAATCTGCTCCCCCAAAATACACAGAATTCAAATGACAGTGATGAGAGACAAAATTTTAAAGGAACAGGAGAATGATTCTTGGCCAGGGACATTCACCAGCCAGTATCTGAAATAAACAGAGACACAGAGCCATGTGTTACACCATTAGGTATCATTTTGAGAAATTAATAATTTAAGCCCTGGAGAGTACAAGGTCAAAGTAGTCTTGCCTATAAGCAAATAACAGTAAGGACTAAGGTCTAGTCATTCCACTAACATCCTGGCTCCCTAGAGAATGACAGTAATAAGAGAGTCATGATGATCCTGATTTGGAAATCTCGCTCTGCAGATATTCCTCATCCACGCCCAAATCAAAAAGTAAGAAAACTCAATTAGCAGCTGTTCTTCCTTGACCCTCTCTGAGATGGGAAGGGAGTGGAACTGTCTCCCACATGCACCTAAGTCATGGAGGAATCTCAGGAGTTTCTGAGCAGCAGTCAGGAAACGAGGCTGTTCAGTAAATTGATACTGTAAATCTCAGATCCTCTGAAGCAACTAAAGAAAGCAGAAATTGGGGGTAGATTGAATTCCTCATACAACCTAAGTTACTCTTTGTATTGATTTCTAATAGGTATTTTTGTATTTTAAATTAATAATGCACAATATCTGCGTTTTGGGATCAGATACAAAATCTAAACCCATCACATCTTTTCTGGTTACTCAGGACAAGCCAAAGGCTCTGCTATGAAGATTCCTTGACCAGAAAATTCTGCCAGCACACTACTTCTAGGAACACAGAAAACAAAATAACTCAAGACACTAATTTCTCTTGGTTACAGCAGTCTCAGGGGTGTTAAATCCTATATTTTATTGGAGCTGTATCCCTAAGTGGAAGAAAATGGACCAAATAACTCTGGTTGGTTTTAATCTTATCAGGAAGGTTGCAGGAACTCCACACTTTGCTTCAAGATTGACCTCATTTGATCTCCTTTAGTCTTTCACTTGTAGGGAAGTTCCATGAAGAAGTAGGAATAGCAGGAAAGAGGAGTTAGAACATCTGCTTTTAGTCCTGTCTGTACCAGTAGCTGTGTTATTTCATGGTAGTCATGCTGTCTTAGTCACTTTCTTGCTATTGAAACACAATATCCAACACCCACAGCCTAAAGGAAGAGAGATGTATCTTGTTTATGTTCAGTCTAGAGCCGACCATCTCCAGAGCATGGCAGAGGGGGCACAGCAGTGGAAAGCTGTTCATGCCATGGTACCCTAGGAAGCATAAACAGAAGGGAGGCATCAAGAAAGGAGGTACACCCTTCCAGGTCATGCCTCCCATGACCCACCTCCTCCAATCAAATCCTGTCTGCTAACAGCAAGTCAGCTATCACATTTGGCCCAGTCGCCTTCCAAAAGCCCTACCTCTGCTTGCATGAGGCTTTGGGGCCAAGATCTTTCTCACTTGCCTTTCTCGGAAAACATCCAAATCAGTCCTCTTGGCCAATCTGTCTTGCTCCATCCGCTGAATTGGCACAGAATAATATTCTGTACTAATTGGTACAGAAACTTGCTGAAGTCACAGCATTGCTAAAAATCCTTTAGGATAAAATCCACACTTCTAGGAGCAGCATGTAAGGCACCTGCTTTTCTACGCTACCTTGTATTCCCCTCCTACAACCAATACACAGAGTCATCTGTATATGAAAGAATGCTTTGGATATTTTTCTCATCTTCTTCCCTTAATAGTTTTTAAATTTTATTGTCCTACTGTGTTTTGTTTTGTTTCAGACAAGGTCTTGCTATGTAGTTCATAATGGCCTCGAACTCACTATGCAGTTGAGGTTAGCCTCAAACTCCTAGCAATCCCTTCCATCAGCCTCTCAAGTTTTAGAATTACTGGTGTGTGTCACTATGCCTTGCTCAGTTTTTATTTTTTATTAGTACATATTTGCAGTGCATAACAATTACATTCTCCATGGGAAACTGATGAATATACATAACACATTTTAGTTCTTTTATTCATCTCCTTCCCCTCCTCCCACACCCACTTCCATCTCTTCGTCCCCTTTCCTTTTGCAAAAGATCTATCTCCCCATTTTCTACTATCTATTTTTGCTCTTTATTTATAGTTTGGGTTTCTTGTATCAGAGAAATTATGTGATATTTTAGTTGGTATGTTTGATTATTTCACTTGCTATTGTGATCAGAAGCTATATCTATTTTACTACAAATAACTTGTTTATCCTTTATGGAAGAGGAGTAACTTCATTATGTATAAATACATTTTCTTTATGCATTCATCCATGATGAACATATAGATCCTTTTCAAGATTTAGCTATGAGTTGTTCTGCTATAAAAATAAATATGAATGTATATCTATAATTTGGCAATTTTTAACTCTCAGAAAAATATCTATAAGGAGAAATATTGAGTTAAATGGAATTTCTAGTTTTAGTTTTTTAAAAAAAACTCCATATTGATTTCTCCTACTGCTATTTCTATAGTGGTTCTCCTAGTTTACATTACCACAAGTAGTAGAAAAGTTTATTTGATTTCATAATGATATCCATTCTTTCTAGAATCTCAATATTGTTTTAATTTGCATTTCTCTAATCACCAGAGATGTTGAACATTTTTTCACATCTTTATTGGTCATTTGTACTTCTAAAAGGTACTTATTCATTTCAATTGACCATATTTTGAGTTGGTCTTTTATTTGGGGGGAGTCTAAATATTTAGACTTATTTATATCTTCTAGAGATTAGAAAAACATGAGGAATAGCTGGAAAAAACTGTTCCTATTATATAGCTATTCTCTTTATTCTGCTGGCTGTTATTTTTCTGTGCAGAAAGTTTTTCATTTGATATTATTTCATCTATTGAGTCTTGGTGTTATTTCTTGTTCAATTGGGGTTCTGTTCAGAAAGTCTTTGCCAAAATGGAAACAAAGCTTATGTATATAGGGGGTGAAGGTTGTAGGGTGAGTAGAGAAATGGGTAAAAATGAGAATCAAGTCATGTCATATACTGGTACAAATTGTCAATGTTGAGTATGATCATGATATGTATATAAAATGTACCTATTTCACAATAAAATGAGTTTAAAAAATAAAATACATAATATCAAAAAAAGAAAGAAAGAAAGTCCTTGCCTCCACCTATGTCTTCAAAAGTAACTTATCTTTTGGCAGATTAGGTGTTTCTGTTCTAATATTTAGATTATTGACTCATTTTGATTTCAGTTTAGTACATGGAGAAAGATATGGGTTTACATTCAATCTCCTGCATGTGGTCAGCCATCTTCCCAGAACCATTTATTAAAGAGGCTATCTTTCTTCCAACATATATTTTTGGACCCTTTGTCAAAGATCAGACAGCTGAATGTGCTGCAGTTGTTCCTATGCTATGTTCCATGAATCTACATGTCTTGCTTTAGTGCCAGAGCCATGCTCTTTTTTTTTTTTTTTTGAGACAGGGTTGGTCTTTGTAGTTCAGGCTGGCCTTGAGCTCAGCCTCAAACTCACATCACAGCAATCCTCCTGCCTCTGCCTCCCAAGTGCTGGGATTACAGGCGTGAGCCACCATGCCTGGCACTGTGGTATGTGGTACTGGTTGCTGCTCGGGTGAGTCTCCACACCCAGTATTGTTATGTGGTTACCGGGGATCAAACCTGGGCCCTTGCGCTTGCAAGACAGGTGCCGGAACCATTGAGCTATATCCCCATCCCAGTGCCATGCTCTTTTTATCTTTGTAGTTTTGTGATATAGCTCAAAATCTGGGTTTGTGATGCCTCCTGCTTTGTTCTTGTTGCTCTTCTAATTCCATTGGAATCTCAGGATTGTTTTCCTAGTCCTTTGAGGAAATAATGTAGTTTTAAACTCTTATGCCCTTCTTCCAGCACACCACTCACCTCTGGTTTTCCTCTTCCATATCTAGTCATTCCATCTCTTTTTTTTTTCTTTTCTCCTCATCCCTGAAATGTTGATTTTTTTCCAGAGTTCTGTCCTCAGCCCTCTATTCTCTATCTTCTCAGAAAAGGTCACACATTCCTGAGGCGCCTTCTTTTAATTAATTATGAATTCTTTTAAATCTTTCCAACACCACAGGAGATCTCTTTACTATCTGTTAACTATCTTAAACTCTCCATATGCATTCTCCGTTCTGTATGCTCTATCCCACTTTCTGTATATAGTTGAAACTCAGAAAAGTTATTGATGTCTACCTAAGAAATAACCCTAAGAAGTGGCTTAATATAACACTTGTTTATTATTGTCAGAAGTTTATGGGGAAGCTGGCCATTTCTGCTGAAAGTAAGTTATTCACGGCTCATCTTGGCTGGGCCCACATGTCTGGAGCCTTAGCTAAAAACCTGAGATGACTAGGTATACACAATCTCTTATTCTCCATCAGACCAGCCTTCCTTTATTCACACAGGGATATCCCCAGAGAGAAAGCAGAAACCATTCATGGCCTCTTGAGTTCTAGGACCAGACATAATCTACCATGTCACTTTCACTGCATTCTTTTGGCCAGAAGTCATAAAGCCAGCCCAGATTCAAAGGATGGAGAAATACATATAACCTCCTAATGGAAAAGCTGCAGATATAACCTAAGGAATATGGCTGGAGAAGTGTGGTGATTATTGCAATATACCACAGAGGTAATTCTGGAGTCCTCCATGATACTGTCATGATGGTCATGATGAAGGTGGTGGTGGAGGGTGGTTGCAACTAATGTTACTGAGTCCTTAGCCTGTGCCCTGCTCAGAGCTAATATCAAGAATAAACAGATTGTGCATTGTGTTGAAGAGTAGTTATTATATACATTTTAAAATTTTATCTTTATTGGTGCCTCTTCCTGTCTTAAAGATAGCTATCTTATCCTTTGCGCCTAGTTAAAGAAAGAAAGATCTCTGGTGTTGCTTCTTTTCCTCATAGGGACATCTGTCCCAAAGGGTTTAAGGCCCTACGCTGGTGACTTCATTTAATCTTAATTATCTCCTTTAAGGACTTATCTCCACATAATACTATAATCACATTGTCAGAGGTGGACACAATTCAGTCCACACTAATTGTACACATCAGAATAGCTAAAATGAAAAATAAACATATTGAAACCTAGAATGACAGGAAATTTCATGTACTTCTCCTGAGACTTTAACTTACTCGAGTCCCTTAATAAAACTATTTGACAAAATCTAATAAAACTGAATACAATCTTACTTGTGACCCAGAGATTCTCCTTCTAGACATGGAAATGCATATGCAGACTCAATAAAAGACATGTACAAGAATAATAGCGCTCTCTATAATTGTCCTATGGGCCTAGAGATTTAGCTCAGTGTTTCCAGCACCTGCCTTGCAAGTGCAAAGGCCCAGGCTCGATCCCGGGTAACCACATACAACAATGCCAGGCATGGAGACTCACATTCACCAGCAATCAGTACCACATACCACAGTGCTGGGTGTGGTGGTTCACGCCTGTAATCCCAGCACTTGGGAGGCAGAGGCAGAGGCTTGCTGTGAGTTTGACGCTGAGCTCAGGGCCAGTCTGAACTACAAAGCAAGACCTTGTCTCAAAAACAAAACAAAACCAAAAAACATAATTGTCTTATACTGGGAAGAGCTCAAATGTTAGTACATAAGAGGGATAAATGAATATTCATACAGTGGGATATGTAGATTGAGTGAATTACATCTCTGTCCATATGACAGTGTAGATGAAGTTCATAAACAGCAATGGTGATAGAAGCCAGACACAGAAGAGTACATAGTAAAAAAAATCCACTTAAAGTTCAAAAAGAGGCAAAATAAATCTATGGTGTTAGAAGTCAAGCCAGAGATCTCCCTGGGAGAGAGAAGTATTGACTAGAAAGAAACAAGAAGGGATTTCAAGGACACACTTGTGTCAGAACCTGGTTTCTGGCTACACAACTGTGTTCATTTCATGAAAATTCATTGAACTGAATATTTATCATATGTGCGTGTTTCTCCATATATTTTATACTTTAGTAGAACATCTTTAAAAAATAAATAAATGTTCTATAGATTCCCCATCATCCTAGAATGAAATCCCAATATTTTTCAACCTGGCCTAAGGCCCTTTGCAATCTGGTCCTGATCCCATATTCCCAGCCCCATTTTTTTGTGTAAGATCAAAGCTGCAGCCTAAACTAGTTGTCATCAATACCCACAGTGGATCGTGTTCTTTTATACTTCTTCACCTCCACCCACAGCCTTAGTACCTTTTCTATCTTGTTTACATGGTAATTCTTTTAAAGAGTTAATGTTGGGCTGGGGATTTAGCTCAGTGGTTCCGGCACCTGTCTTGCAAGCGCAAGGGCCCAGGTTTGATCCCCATAGCCACATACAATACTGGGTGTGGAGACTGATGCTCAGCAGCAATCAGTACCACATACCACAGTGCCAGGCGTGGTGGCTTACGCCTGTAATCCCAGCACTCGGGAGGCAGAGGCAGGAAGATTGCTGTGATGTGAGTTTGAGGCTGAGCTCAGGGCCAGCCTGAACTACAAAGTGAGACTCTGTCTCCAAAAAATATAAATAAGTAAATAAATAAATAAATAAATAAAGAGTTAATGTTGGTTCAGGTTTCATTCCCTTCCAGGAAGATTTCCTCTCCCTACACAACCCAGGCTGAGTTACTGCTCTGTGCTCCCTTAACACCTAGGTTGTTTTCCCCCCTTAGTACATTACACTATCATTGTTGGTTTGCAGATCTGTCTGCTGCAGGATTGAGGCTGGCATGAAGGCAAGAATTATGGTTTTTATCTGCATATTTATGTAGCATCAGGTGAAATGCCCAGCACCAGCAAGTGCCCAAAGAATAGCAACTGAGGGTGTTAATGAAATTTAGCTTACATTTTAGTCATTCTAACAAGAAAAAGTTCTTTTTAAAAATAGAAGTTAATCTGGCAACTATATACCATGCTCAAATTTTAGTTTTTGCTCTCTGTGAAAGAAAATCAGATGCACACTTCTTAAAATAAGTAACAGTAGTATTGCCCACTTCTTTACATCTGTCCAACGCTACAAAATGACTGTGTTTCTCTGGAATATGGGTGAAAAGTTAATATTCTTGATTGGCTAGAGACTCAAGAAATTCCTCTAACATCTTCATTGGCCATGTTTCTTGGGGCACCTGCCAGAAATTCCTTAGATATCCCAGGCTGGGATTTATAGACTGAGAGGTTTATACTCTTTCAGAGGGTAGAACTGGCCATTATTTTACATGTTAGACAAGAGAAGTACATTCAGTGAAAGCTGTGATGGGACTTAGGGCCTAGAGTGTCAAGTAGGTTAACAACAGTCATTTTCTATGAATGTTGTAATAAGCTTTTGGCTAGGCACGATGCTAAGGCACAAAGGATTCTCAACAGTGTTTCTTAATACTGACGATTTTGGGCTCCCACTGGTGCGCCATAATAGAAAGCCAGAGAAAACTCTCACAATGCGAGGTAGGACAGTAAGGATGTTGTCCTGACAATTCAAGCACACCTGTGAAACCTGGCCTCAACTTAGATAAGTACACAGGGCTCCTGAATCTCAGTTTCATATATCTGCAACAGAACAAGCACACTTGTGAAACCTGACCTCAAACTGCTTATTATCCAACAAGCTAAGGTAAAAGTAAAGCAGTACACATAGGACTTTTTAAATATGTGTACAATCCACATCCTAAGTATTGAAGATAGACGAGGCTCTTCTCCCTTGTGTTTTTACCTCCCACTTGCCCAAGAACTTCTTGCTCTCGGGGCCAGGGTAGGTCTGCAGGAGTATCTGTAGCGTCCCTGACTCCACACATCCTCTTGAGTTACGGCTGACTGGACCCAGCACACGTACTGACTCTAGCTGAGCCAGTCAGATGCTCTCTGTTTGCAGCTGAGCTGGAGTTCAGCCAGTGGCCCAAGTAAGAGGCCTGCAAGGCTGCCGGGTAGCCATGTAGGGTCCAAAAAAATAGGGAAGCACCGAAAAGTGGTCTGTGGAAAGAAGAGATACAGATTACTACCGTGGTCGGGTGGAGAGAGAAGGTGGTAGGAAGAAAGATCAGTTGCTGACCGCTTTCTCTTTCTGCTTGTAATTCCAGGGGCGAGAGCCTGCACATTCTCAGCCCAAGTATGGCCTGATCCTCGTGACTGAACACCATGCTCTGTTCCCTGATTGGGTGGGTTTCTGAAGTCCCGGGTCAAGGTCTCCTCAGTGCTCTGTGCTGTGGTCCTCAGGCAGGAGCTCTCTCTCCACTCTGCCAGGGCCGCGTTGTCCTATCAGAGCGGGAGGAAGAGCTAGAGAATCGGGACTTCGAGTGATTTAGAGTAGTTTGGACCTGACTGCAGGAGGCCCCTGACCTGCAGGGCCTGGGCCCCTCAGCCTCCTGTGTTTCAGCTGTGAACCCTGAGGGGTGGGGAGATGTTGGTTAGTGGGGATGTTAACTTGGTTCTTTAAAAATGGGAGCTTGAGATAGGAAATAATGACATCTGAACGTCAATGATACAAAATCAGGCCTGTGGAAAATTTTAATTACAATAGCTAACACAGGAAATGGTACTCATGTATGGAAACTAAATTTAGAAGCCCTGGACAGAGCGGAAGGATTCCTCCTAAGTCCATGTAAAGGGCCCACACCAGGTGCCTGGAAGGAGCTGCAGCAGCAGAGGCTGGCGGAGCGGGCTGGCCCCTTGCTCTCCCAGAGGCCCAAGGGAGAAAACGAGCTTTTCACTCATCTTGTTTCAGATCTATCTTCCAGGTTAGGAGAGAACAGTTTTTGAAAGGACTGTTTTCGGGCCAGTTCCTATTCTCTCCCCAGCTTGTGTCTCGTAAACAAGGAAAGGGTGCGGTCAGACTTGGATCTGCTCCGGACAGTGTTTGTGCAGCCTCCGCCAAAGGCAGGACCCTGTGGGAAAGGGGAAGTGAGGAAGTGGGGAGGGGAAGACGCGCGGGCTTCTTCCTCTCACCAGCCCCCACCTCACATTTTAGGTTCCCTCCTTCCCGTGATGGCTCCTTACCACTTCAAGTCCCAGTGACACGCACCTAGGGGTAGAGGCAGAGTGGGGGAGGGACACTAACAGGAGTTCCAAACAGCACAGATGTTGGATTTAGGCAGCTGTGAATAAAACCGGGCCTCTCAGCAGCAGGCTTTTCAGACTCATCAGCGAGGCTCTGCTGTGGGCTGTGGCCTCATCCCTGCTTCCACCCTCTTCAAGGCTCACTTCAGCCCCTGAAGTGAGGAGTCTTCCGGTCGAGGAAGATTGTGAGGAGGGGCCTATATCTCCCCACAAGACTATGGTCCAGAATCCCCTATGCAGATGGTCTTGAGCCCATTTCTACAACTTTTTAGACCTCTTCTGAACTTTGTCTCCCAAGGATATATATCCCCTAGGCTGAAAGGTGGCCGGGGTTAGTTGTTTGCACAGAGTATGGACAAGGGTTAAAAATGTAGACAGCACACCCAAATGCAAACTTCGGGTGTGGGAGGAGAAAGCTACCAGGCCAAGGTTTACAGCCTCTCTGGAGTGCACACCATGACTATGAAAATTGTTCTGAATATGGCCAACCTGGTTGTTAGGAAAATTTATCTGTTAAAGTAGGAGAAGAGTGTTAGCCCTTTTCATTTTTGAGAGAGGGTCTCAATGTGTAGTTCAGACTGGCTTTGAACCTACTGTGTAGCCCAGGCTGGCCATGTTGGCCTCAAACTCTAAGATTCTCCTGCCACAGCTTTTCAAGTGCTAGAATTAGGAGCATGCCACACCACGCAGGGCTTTTTTGCTTAATTTTTCCTATGAAATTGAAGCTTTGCTTCAGACCCTCCAAATATTAGGGTTGTGTGCACTTAGATAAGTATGCAGGGTCCCTGAATCTCAGTTTCATTATTTGCAAATTAATGACAGTAACAGTATTTGTTAGAGCTTAAAGTGTAATTAGTCATCATTATTATGTGCCCTGGGTCAAGTTAATTTCTTTACATCAATTTTCTTATCTGTTGAATGAAAGGATAATAATAATACCTGTCTATAAGCAGTGTTATCAATTAATATAGATAAAGGCCTTAGAACAGTGTCTCGCGCTCAGTCAGTGCATGGAAGGCTTTGTTGCTGCTGTGGTCCGTGGCTTACGGTAGAGCCATCATCACTGCCAGGGTCATGGCTTATAGGAAACGTCATGTACACATGCAGGTCCCACTGAGGCGCAGCCTGGTCACATTTCTGCGCTTACTGGAGATTTACCTCACACTCTGGACTCATCCTAGGATTACAAAACCCCGTTCAGACTCCTTAGGAAGAATGAAGCCTGTTCTTACTTCCAACTGCGTCTGGTACTTTAAGCCAAGTGTAATCTAATGAATACAAACTAAGAGGTCTGTCCTGGGATAACCTCCATTCTTGTCTGTAAAAAGGGCTTTGAGATCCAGTCAGAAAGGTGCAAAACAAATATTCCATCTCTGGGCAGAGACAAGGTGGTGGCAGAGAGTGAGAAACTGGGGAAGGGTCTTGGCTCCTCTCCCAAGATCCTCTGACTGCCCCTCCTCACTGTGGGAGGGTTCTGCAGTCCTGCACTGGCAGCCTCTCGCGGCTGGGCTGGGTTGGAAATTGGCTTAAAACATTAATATCTCAAGAGGGCTCAGCCTGCAGAAGAAAAGACTGGTCACACAGAAAGAGGTATGAAGTGTAAAGAGCTTTGTGAAGTTGCCCAAGCGCAAGCTCAGTTCTTTCCACTTCACAACACTGCTCTGTGGCCCACAGTGCTGCCTTCTGATCGGCTGGCAGAGCTTGACCTGAGGTCACCATCACGCACTTGGACTCCAGAGTTCTCCCAGGGAATACAGTGTAAGAAGGTGCCAGGGAGGCCCTGGCCAGCAGGAAGCATCAGGACTCCTATCTGCCCTTACCTACAGACGTATTTCTTCCCGGGAATGTTCTATCCGTTAGCCTTGTCAGTGTGTGAGTAAGAAGAGCCTACAGCATTATATCGCTTGTAAACATTTGCATTTTAATAATATCTAAAGCTTAAACTAATGAAAATTAGGATCTACATGTACAGCTTCTGAAAAAGTCAGAAGTTGAAGATTTTTGTCAGTGTGATTCTGGGGGAGGTCAGGCCTTTTCCAAAGCCCCTCAGCTCAGAATCTATTTATTCATTAGGTAGGGGTTGGGGAACTGGAAAAATCTATTTAGGCAGCATGTTTTTCTGCTTTCTTTCTTCCATGTATAATATTAGAGATCAGCTCCCAAGTGCACTATTGTCCCTGTGGTTTGGAGATGGTGGCAGAACTGTTCTCCAGGACTCACGAGTGGGAGTCGTTAGATCCTTATGGCCATGATTTCTATCAAAGCCCTCACTTTACTCTGGGGTTCCCTTCTCATGTTGGGTTCTGGGATCTGTCTTTTGTTTGCATTTAATGGTTCTGACTACATATATGCAGTCATGAGCCATAGGAATATGACTCATTTTACATATAGAAAAATGCTAGAGTGAGGAAAAGCAGCACTGTGGTATTGCTTTGACTGGCTTGAGCCATGCCTGTTTTCACAATCCTCTCTGATGTAGGATGTAAATATGTAACTTGGGTTGAATGCCATGTTGAAGAAAGCCATGCAGTAAATTATAAATATCCTGGTAACATTTCTTAAAAGGAGTAGTTGCTATGTGTGACTTGCAACCACTTTTCAAGAGTTAAACATCTGAACTATTTAAATTCCTCTGCAAAGTATGAAAAGCAAATTAACTAATCATGCCACAAACACTCAAAGCAGAAGAATGAGGAGTGTGGTCGTTTTGTTGTTGAGCCTTTAATAGGACTTTTGTAATATCAAATCTGATTGCAAAACATCACATCTGATTTGTCAAAATCTTTAGCTGTTAGAAGCTTTTAGAAAATAATTGTATTCCATACAGATGATCAGCTAGGATGAAGATCCTCAGGGTAAAACGTAGTTGACATGTTTTCTACGTCTTACTGCTGGGCAGTGCAGGGTGAGTGTGTACGTCTAGGGTGTGGGACAGAGCACAGCAAGCATGTGTTCTGGGTGTGTCCGTGAAGCAGCAGAACTATTTTTCTCAGCTTTCTGTTTATGAGGCCTGTTTAGCTGGACAGTTGCTGAGGGATTGAAATAAAAGACATAGTGGTCAATATGCTTAATTCACAAGGTGTAATTTAGATTAATGTTTCTAAACATTACAACAGACCATATTCCATGCCAACTGTGAGAACAGCGGCAACATTAAGTTTATTTTCCATGAAGGAAAAGTTTTGATTCTACCCTGAGTGTACCTTTGTTTTGTTTGTAGAGTTGTCTCCTGTTTTCTCTTATCAAAATATTTCAACTGTAACTTAACAAACTGGGAACTAAATCAGGTGATGTGCTCACCCGACAGCATTGGAGTAGTCTCACTGTGTGAGACTGTGGAGCAGTTTAAAAGGGGAAAGGGAATGTCTTTATTCCATTGAACATCTTCCACTGGCAAAAATGCAGAGCAAAAGAATAGCAGTGATGAAATGATGTTATATAGCAACCACAACAGTTGCTGTTGCCATTTACATATAATGGATATATGCAGTGATGGTGAGCCTTGGAGAGCTTGCAAGGGAGCAAGCAGTCCACTGCGGCACGGATGCCAGAACTAGATGAGTTCTTTTTTTCTTTGAATATTCATATGTGCTTGAGTCCAGTAGCAGCTGAACCTTAAAGGGATGAGATAAATCATTGATTTGATCTGCTCTTTTTTTCCCAGTAAATCTATTGTTACATTTGAGATATACATTATATTTTATATATCTATGACCAATGCTTTTGTGTGCTAATTTCATAGTTTAGTGCTCAGAATGTAATTATTTCCTATTTCTTGATGCTGTTGGAGGCTGGGATGGGTCTTTTTTTCTTCATGGAACACATATACATGTTGAAATCAGATTCTGAAGAAACATGTCCTAACTTTCTTAAAGCAACGTAAGAAAAATCTTTTGTTTTTGGAAACTGAAGATATTCTAATTTGCTGGCAAATACAACCTTCGGGGGCCGGGGAGTTAGCTCAGTGGTTCCGGCGCCTGTCTTGCAAGCGCAAGGGCCCGGGTTCGATTCCCCGGTAACCACATAACAATACTGGGTATGGAGACCCACACCCAGCAGCAACCAGTACCACATACCACAGTGCCGGGCGTGGTGGCTCACGCCTGTAATCCCAGCACTCGGGAGGCTGAGGCAGGAGGATTGCTGTGAGTTTGAGGCTGAGCTCAGGGCCAGCCTGAACCACAAAAAGTGAGACCCTGTCTCCAAAAAACCTAAAAAAAAAAAAAAAAAAAAAAAATACAACCTTCGGATATCAAACAACAGACCTTTTTCTGTTTGTCACTGAACAGCAGTGAACAAGAAAGAACTAGATTATTTTTGGGCCACAGGAGTGATGGCAGCACTAAGGCACTCAGAGAAGAGAATAGTTAGTTATGAGAGTGTCCTAAACGGAGCTGACAATCATGTACCTGGTACCTCTAGTTAACAAATCTTTAAATTTTTTGTGTCAGGCACAGAGCCAGGGTGTTCAGTTATCCAGGGTAAATGATTAAGAACAACTGTACAAAACTGCTGAACACAGTCCACTCTCTCCAAATGCAGGAGACTCCAAAGCCAACGGTCTTGCTCTGATGAAGTGCGGTGATGACATTCATTTTGTGAGAAAAGGAATTTAGCTTGGTTAGAATAGAAGAGACAAAATAAAAACAAGCAGTATTCCAGCTCTCTACTCACTTGTGCTAGACAAAGACTTTAAAGACGGAATTTAGGCCCATCATGCACCTCACAGTGCATCCTGCTGGCTGACACCTAGCAGCCACCAGAGTGACTCCTGCAGCTTGAAGTGAGAGGACATTCATTGGACAAAGTCCACCCTCTCAAAGTTGCCTTTTTATCAGAGCTTCCAGAGACCTTTCTGAAAAATTAATCCCAAATTATGAGCAGTCAGAAGAAAAAATATTTAGCCAACTGTGGACATTTGGTTTTACTTCTCCTGCAGCCTTCAGAACAATTTCTGCTTCTACCTTATAAGCCACCAAAGCCACAGTTTAAGAGTTTTGTGTTAAGGTATCTTAATGTCGTTTATTTTTTGAAAGGAAATCACCACACAGAAAATATTTAAAGAAAAAACACTTTCGATTTATACATAATGAGAACACATATAAGCGTAGAAATGTATAACACATTCTACTCTCCCAAAGATGTTGAAATTCAGCAGGTGCTCTCTCCCTGTTTCCTACACAGAAAATTCAAAGAGCAATGTCTGAACACGGCTTTTGAAATATTCTTAGAACATGTTTCACAAGCTGTTACTTAGGGCTCCAATTACTGAGACAAAATAATTGCTGCACATGGAAAAGAAATGTCTCTTTTCTGTAACATAAAAGTCAGATAAACAACCCAATGGAAAGTGGGCAAAAGATGGATAAATAGAGGGACTTGGGGAAAAGGAACAGAAAACAGGAAATAGATATGTGAAAATAAGCTCCACCTCACTCATAGTTTTAAAATTCAAGTTCAAATGATGATGAGGTAGCAGTTTCCACTTCCAATCTTCATAGATTAAAAAGAATGGAAAAAAGCCAGGATAAAATATGAGGAGAGTCATTCTCATATATTGTTGGTGAAACAAATAGAATTGATGTATTTTGTGTTGGCAATTTTTCATTATCTATTAAAATAGATCCCCAAGTTTTACTTCTACTTATGTAATTTAAGGAAACAGAAATATAAATGTACATGGACAATAGTTGCAACACCGTTCCCACTAAAAAGAATGTAGCACTCGCAGGAAGTGTTCTAATGTACACTACAAGTAGAAAGAGAAAGTTATAAGAATTATTTAATTTTTGTTATATGTATAGAAAAAATATTTAATGGCGTATATATTAAACATAAATAGCTATTTCTAGGGGCTGGCACTTTGGAACATCTTCCTATGTAGTTCTATAGTATTTTATCATATATCAAAGATAACAATTTTTTTTGAGACAGGGTCTCACTTTGTAGTCAGACTGGCCCTAAGCTCACTATGTAGCCCAGGCTAGCCTTGAACTCACAGCAGTCTTCCTCCTGCCTCTGCCTCCTGAGTGCTGAGATTAAAAGTGTGAGCCACCTCACCCAGCAAGATAACAATTTTTCAAAAATAGTATTATCAAAAACATTGTCATGTAGTTTTCTTGCCAAACACTTTAAAGCTATATCTAAACATGAAGGAATAACAATCAGATAAATCCAGATTGTTTCATAACCTAAAAGAAACCAACCAAGACTCCTAAAATTTATCATTATTATTAAAAAAATATGAAAAGAAGCTGGACATAGTGGGGCCCTCCTAAAATCTCAGCACCTGGGAAGCTGAGGCAGGAAAATCACTATAAATTAGAGGCTAGCCTGAACTACTATCTCAAAAAGACCAAAGAAAGAAAAACAAATAGAGCGTAGGAAACTGTTCTAGATTGAAAACAACTAAAAAGAAAAAAACCTTCACAACTTATCTAACGGTAAGTGCAACATGTGATCTCTGATTGAATCATGAATTTACCATCAAAAAGATATATGGTAAAGGACTTTATTGGAACAAAACTCCATTGGTGAATGTAGGTGACAGGGTTGCATTTCTGATGGGCTGCATGACTGACCCATAATCGGAAGGAGAACTGATTTTAGAAATCTTGCCACCATACTTGGTGTACTCGCCATAAATCTATTAAGATTTATTTAACCTTAGTGAGCATCAACAATGGACAGACTTCATAATGGCCCACTCTGAGGGAAGCTGCTTTTGCGTGAGAAAAGGCTTAGCCCTTGAGGAGGAATTACATGGTAATCCTCAAGATACAAAGAGCCTCAAACTCCTAGCACTTGTAATTGTGCAGGCAGTCTGAGTCCAAGCCAAACCAAGACATGCCCTTTGCTTGACTTTTTTGTTACATAAGAAAGCACTAGGCGTTCAAGCCAACACTTTTTTCTTCTTAAAAAGCCACATACACACACACACACACACACACACACACACACACACACGAAAAGAACAAAAGACCAAGCAAACTGAGTGTTTATGAAAGGTCAATAACAAAAGAATTCCAAGTTCTCGATCTTCTAAGAAACATTTCCTTTACAATTCCTTCTCAGGAGACCTCAACCTATCTGTTAGAATGGTAGGGAAGAGATTAAATCAACTAGCCTTTTAAAATGTGTGTACCTCTTGTTCAAATGGCCCAGGAGTCCAGATTTACAAAATATTCCTTTATGTCTCCCTCTGAGAGTGATGTAATAGTTTACACTGTGAATTGCAGGAAGATTTTTTTAAAAAACTGATTTCCTTCCTGAACAATTTGTGCCCATGCTTTTGGAGCCACTGGAATGCCTCCCAAGGTTGATGGTAAGAGTGTGACTGCTTGCAGTGGCATAGATTGAAGAGCAGGTCAGGCAAAGGGCTACAGGATCACATACAACTAAAGAGATTACCAAGACTGAATGGAAGTGAACTTGCAATACACAAAGGTCAGGGCCAGGCAAGACAGTCTTTGGGAAACAGCCCCAGATACTAACTGATTGGTGAGGCTTGCTATTTGTAGCTGGCAGGTCTGGGATCTTGACCCAGATCACTTATCAGTGAACCACAGCAGAAAGCACCTAGGCCTGAGCTAGAATCTACAGTAAAAACCAGATCTTCACATCCAAGAGGTTGAAAAGCATGTGAAGCCAAAGACAAAGTCACTGTTGGCCCAAGAGTGAAGTCTAATAAATCAAAGGCAGGACCAGAATCCAAGCTTGAGGCCATGGAGAGCAGACAGCCAAGCCAGTCCTGAGAGTGTAGTGCAGTACTGATGGGATGCAGTGATGCCTGGACAGACAGCACAGCCACTCTTCATTCTGCTCCTGCTCTAGATGGATATTTTCTTATGGCATTAGCACCTTTGGTAATTCATTTACTCTGTTTTTTTGCAGTTAACTGAAAGTATATAGCAGAAAGAAATTTGCTTATGGGGAAGAGCACACCTGCATTAGTAGGAGGTACTCTCATAGATCTTTAGAGTTTCAGATATGCAGGCATTGCTGTATGCTGAGGCAATAGAGAGGGGAGGACTACTCCATGATTAGCCATACCAAGTTCTCCATGGAATTCGGGGTCCATGAGTCAGGTCTAGTTGCTTAGACTTTAAGAAGTGTATGTAATGTTAACAAGAACCCTAACAGCTCATCTGCCACACATTTATGCTGTAGCCCCTTTGGAACAGAACAAGAAGACTCAGTGGTAGTGTTTGTACCTAGAGTGTCCTTCAAAGGCCTACGGTTTAGTATCCATCCTGGGAAACTACTGGGAGGTAGTAGAAACTTCAGGAGGTAGGACCTAGCGGAAGGAAGTCACGAAAAGCGTGCCCTTGAAGGAGAGATTGGGCCCTGGACCTTCCTCTCTCTTTTGGCTCCCTGGGCCTCCAGGAGGTGAATATGCATCTTTTCTCCACAACATACTCTCTGCTGTGATATTCTGTCTTACCACACACCCCAAAAAACAAACAGGGCTGACTATGTACTAAAACCTCTCAAACAGTGAGCCAAAGTAAATCTTTCCTCCTTTTAGGCTGCTGATCTCTGGTATTTTGTTACAGTTGTGGAAACTTAACCCACTTGGGTACTAGGGAAGGGTATGTTCCCAAAAGAATGCCTGAGAACGTTAGTTGTCAACAGGGCGGAGAAGAAAGGGAGAGTAAATGCTAAGCATGTTCCCAAGTCTACTCAGAGAGAAGAGCAGAGAAAAGGGCCCAGTTTATTGGACGCCAGTAATGGTTTACTCCAACCACGACCAGTGGCTTAGTATTTATCTGTGTTGTATATTGGCTTTTTTTCTTCTTTTAGTATAAACCATTTGAAACCCATACTCTTTCACCCACAATATTTAGTGCCACTCATGTTCTTAGTTTCAGACATGGTTCATCTTGTATGACCCACCCCCATACTAGAAAGTCCAGTTTTATGCAGTGGCCAGTAGATAAGAACAATACAGGGTAGAGTTTAATTGAGTGCTAAGTAATGTGTCACATGCTGCAAGTGACGCATGGTCGAGAAAAAAACAGACCCATAAGTAGTGGGAGATACAAGAACATGTCAAAAAAATACTGATGTTTCTATCCTGAACTGCCTAAAAATGTAGAAGCTGAGCTGAGCCTTAGAGGAGGAGAGGATTTGAAGAAGTGGGAGGGTGTCCCAAGCTGTGAGAACAGCACAGAGATGGCGATGCTCACGGCCGGTTTGGGAAACAGTAAACAGAAAAACACATGGGTGATTGACAATATTTTCCATTTTTAAAATTCAGATTGCATCCTAAGCAAGAACAATTTCCTGTGGTTTATAAATAGGCTCTAGTTATTTTAGTAGAACTGTAACACTGATGATCATGCATAAAATGTTCCATAAAGACAAGTTTTCCAAGACCCAAAAGAAAAATATATAACTATGTAAGAAATGGTCCAGAGCATGAAACACCATCAGGAAAAGCTGGTAGAAATTTAGTGTTCCCATCCAGGTATTTGTCTCCTTCTCCCTTTCTCCTCTCTTCCACCTGGGTTTATTCCTGATTTACTATGCAGAATGCTTCAGACTTTTGAAAGATTTAGCTTAGAATTTGAGAGACAAAGAAACAAACACAAGAGATGAAGTCATTTGCCTGAGCTTACAGGAAGGGTGGTGTCAGGGTTACAGTTCAGACTGGCCGTCTCAAGTTTCCTTTAACCCAGAATTCCTGTCCAGCTCCATAGCCTGGGAAGCCATCAGACTTGTGCAGAATTTCGGTTCCTCTAATTCCTTAGATTAAAAAAACCTTTTCACGAGGCTAGTGTATTTCAGAATTTGGAGATCCCAACTGTGTTACGCTTGAGAAACATTACAAGGCTTTTGTGCATATTATATGGTGTCCAAAAGAAAAAAGATATTTTTATTGGTAGTTAATTACATTGATAGTTAATGTACTACTTACACTGTAGTTGTTAATACAGATTCATATTTTTTTGCAATTGGCATTATTCTCAAGCCTCCTGTACTGTTCTATTTCCAGTTTGTTTTGCTACCATTTGCATCACTATGTATTATTATTCGTTTTGGCCTTAGAAAGATTATGAGTGAACAAATTTATTTTATTGGTGTTTTCCTCTTGAGATCCACTTATTATAAACTGAGGGCAAAAATGATAGTAAACTGATAATTGTCCTCTATTCTACCTACCAGTTATCATGTAGTTGCTGAGAAAGGGAACCTACAATTCATCCACAGGTTGAGTGATTAAAAGTAAATTTTAGTATCAGCAGCAGCAAAGCATTATGAAAAATTTTCCCAGGAAAAACACCCAACATACTATCGTAGCTAAAGAGATCACTATCAAATATTCCCAAGACTGAAGAAGAACCTTGCTACAAGAATTTCTACATGTTTTCATTAGGGTTTGAAGGAATTGTGTCTAAGTCTCATCCCACTTAAACTCTCTAAATAAGAATGTGTAAGGATCACTCATCCTTGTAATGTGCTAATTTTATGGTTTAATAAAACCTCCAACTACATTTCTAGTCTTTCCAATAATCTTCCCAAATGCACTAAAATTCTGAAAACACTCCTAGAATTGAAATGGAAGCTCCACTCACATTATTGAATATAGTAACAACTGTCCACAACAATGTCCTTTAACACAGAATTTGTAGTCAAAGTGTTAAGATTTGCAGGATTTTTTAGTAACAAAAGTTTCCTTTTTCAGCCATGCTAGCTTTAACTTCATGAGGAAGAAAGTATTAAAAAAAAAAAGATTCCCTTTTATAGCAATATGATAACAACATTAGGTTACACATTAAACTACTAGCAAACTAGAGATTAGTTTATACCTTCTCCATTGTTGTTATGAGTGTAAATTGGTGCAGCCACTGTGGAAGTCAGTGTGTGTGGTTCCCTCAAAAAACTAGAATGAAAGGTCCATTTGGTCCTAGTATTCCCTGCTGGGTATCTTCCCCTCAAAATTAAAAGCATAAAGCACAACAATCTATGAACACTTATGTTTATAGCAGCACAGTTTGTAATTACTAAATCTTGGAAACAAATGCCCCTCAACCATGACTGATAAAGAATATGTAGCTTTTTTGTTGTTGTTTTGTTTGTTTTCAGGCAGGGTCTCACTTTGTAGTGCAGGCTGGCCCTGAGCTCAATATGTAGCCCAGACCAGCCTCCAGCTCACAGCAATCCTCCTGCCTCTGCCTCCCAAGTGCTTAGATTACAGGCGTGAGCCACCACGTCCCGCATTGTGGTATGTGGTACTGATTGCAGGTGGGCGTGAGTCACCACGCCTGGCACTGTTGTATGTGGTTATCGGGATGAACTCAGGATCTTGCACTTGCAAGACAAATGTTGGAACCACTGAGCTAAATCCCCAGCCCAAGAAGGTGTAGGTTTTTATAAAATCGAGTGGTACTCAGCCATAAAGAATGACAAACTAGAGACACAGATATATAATGAGGCTATACTCTTAAATGTAGTAAATTGGACACACATGTGTAAAATCAAATTGTCTCTCTAGTATGACAAACCAAAAATGTAAATGAAGACCAAAATATATGGAAAAAATGTGAAATAGGAAGAAAAGATTCAGAAGGTAAAAGGAAGTGGGGGTGGGAAAAAGGAAAGGAAAAATATGAGAAAAGAAGGAATATATGGATACAAAGCTTTTGTAAATAGCGAGCGAGGGAAGGGGAATGGAAAAAAACAAGAACTATGATTTACTATTTAAAGATCCCTGGATGAATAAAATCGATTTAAAAAAAAGAAATTAAGTTCATAGACATCAGCTAGGCAAACATGTCCTACATATATTTTTTTGTTCCCAACATCTTTATCTTTATCTTGGAGTATGAAAGAATTAGAACAGACACTGGCTGTTTTCTTTTTTAGAAACTAAAATAGATTTTTCCATTCTTATACCAAAAAAAGAAAACAAAAAATAACATACACACATGCAAAAAGACAGAGAAAAAAAAAAAAAAAACCTTGAGATGGGGAAGTTTCGGTAACTTTTCCTTGTATGTCCCTTCTGTGTTCTATAAAGAGTGAAAAAACCAAACTGGACCTGGCGGTGCACAACTGGAAGCCCAGGACTGAGAAGGCTGAGGCAGAAGGATCACTTTGAGTTCAAGGCCAGCCTTGGCGATATAGTAAGTTCAAGATTAGCCTGACTTAGTAGTAAGAAGAAAACACAAAGGTCATATGGAAATACATCTTTCATTTCTTTCTCTAGACTTTCCAAAATGGCTCTCCCTCCGGGTCCATTTCTAGTGAATGTAATTTGAATAATGGCCTTGGGAGTGGTGGGGAAGACTGTATTGGGTTAAAGGGATGAGGGAACTAGCAGGTGGAACATTTACCTCTTGGTTGATTTTTGTAGCATGGTAACATATTTAGGTCTCACGGTCACTCTGTGGTTAAATGAAGGTCTGGCTTTGCTTATCTTAGTATTTCCCAAGCTTAGTTGGTCACGCAACTTAGTGATCACACAACATTTCTCTCTGGGCTACCACTAGTATTTCGGGCCTACTTTTTGGTAAGAGGGGCCTGTACAAGAGCCTAGGTTTATAATATACACAGTGGGCTCTACAAGCTCTTTGCTATTTGGCCGCTTTAAGACATTGGGCAAGCTACACTCTGAGTCCTAGTTTTCCCATCTGAATTGTGTGAAAAAAATCTCTGCTGTGTCTGATTTTCTGTAATAAAGAGTAGATACTCCAATGTTTGTCTTTTCGCCTCGTTGCAGTCCATGCCAACTCTTTTCATATAAATTTTTCATGTCTCAGCTGCATTCTAAGAGCTTCTCTTACCTGAACACTTCTTTCCTGCTCCTCACTAACATGAAAATATGCTGACTGTTTTAGAGCTAGATTACCTAGAACGTAACCTTAACTCCTATCTCTCTGTGCTTAGTGTACTCATCTGTGAAGTGGAGATAACCAGGGCATCTACACCAGAGGGTTGTGGAGATGAAAGGTTCATATTGATGAAGCACTCAGAATAACACCTGGAATAAAGTATGCGCTCAGTGTTCTCAAAGCTACTCGAATTCTTTTCTGCTAATCATATATCATGGTCTAGCTACACTCTTTGTTACCCAAAGATACCTGTTTTCCCATGTCTGTATCTTTGTGCTGACCAACTACTTGCAGTGGTCCTTCTGCCTCGGCCTCTCGGGAGCTGGGGTTACGGGCATGTGCAGTCATGCCAGAGCATCTTTCCAGGCACACTTCACATGCTACCTTTCTTGAATCCTATGCAGATTTCCCGTAACACGTCTTTCTCCTGTAGCTGTCTCCTCGGGGCTTTGGGGCTCTCTCTGGCTCTTATCATGTTTTAGTTTATATGCAGTGTCTTTTATACTCCTAGAAGAGCTAGGAGTGACCCAGTACTATAACCCAGTGTGAGGCTACTCTGGAACCTTTGAGGCACTTCGTTTCTTCTTTCCTAAAACACTGAGTGGTATGGCCAACTCTGTGGCCATTATCATCTCTACTTTTGTGAAGGTCTGCTATGCACTCCTTAGGCAGCCACATGCATGCCTGTGGAGTTTCAAATGACCAGGAGGAACAAAGTTTGAGCCCAAACATCTCTGTTCAGAAACCCTCTATTGCTCTCGTCACAGATGCATACAGCCAAAACAATACAAACAAATGAACGTGTTGCACATACTGGAATACTGTGCTGCTGTATTTTAAAAAAGAATCACGGGACTTCCCCTACTCTGACTAGGAGACATCTCTAGAAGGTGAACAGTGTTTGGAGTACGCTACCTGTGGTGTGAGAAATTGAAGAATGTGAGCGTGGTGTAGCTGTAACATGTCTTCTCCTGGATTTCCAGTGTCGTCGAGCTGGCTGATCTCACGGGTTAAGTGGTTTCCCTTCCTCCTCACTACTCCAAGTGTGTCCTTCCCAAAGCTCTCTAATAAAGAGGACAACCTTCTCTAATAGAAGAAGACCATTCTTTAATCAGGGACTAGAACCTCCAAACAAGATCTCAAGAAATGTTGAGAAGTGCCGACGTGGTGGCTCACGCCTGTAATCCCAGCACTTGCTCGGGAGGCAGAGGAAGGAGGACTGCCAAGAGTTTGAGGCCAGCCTGGGCTACAGAGTGAGTTCAGGGCCAGCTTGAACTACAAAGCAAGATCTTGTCTCAAAAAATAAACAAAACAAAACAAAACAAAAACACCTCAAAAAAAAAAAAGAAAGAAAAGAAAAAAGAAATGGCAAGAAGTAATAAGAATATATATTTAGCTTTGCATATACTTGAGAAAACACTAGGCAGATACTGTGGAAGAGTTGTACATACAAATTTAAAATATGTTGTAATAAAATATGTTTTTAACTAAAACAAGCAAATAATCATGATTAACAAAAGGAAATAGGGGTAGTGGATGAGGTGAATGAGGCAGGGTGGGAATGAAATGAATGTAGATACACACCTTTAGTATCATTTTTATTTTTATTATTATTTTTTTTTTTTAGGTTTTTGGAGACAGGGTCTCGCTTTGTGGTTCAGGCTGGCCCTGAGCTCAGCCTCCAACTCACATCACAGCAATCCTCCTGCCTCTGCCTCCCGAGTGCTGGGATTACAGGCGTGAGCCACCACGGCCCGGCACTGTGGTATGTGGTGCTGGTTGCTGCTGGGCGTGAGTCTCCACACCCAGTATTGTTATGTGGTTACCGGGGAATCGAACCCGGGTCCTTGCGCTTGCGAGACAGGCACCGGAACCACTGAGCTAACTCCCCGGCCCTCATTTTTATTTTTAATAATATGAATATATTGCCTCCACAAAAAATCTAAAAGAGAAATCTCTGTGATAATGAATTTAAAAAACAGATATTTGTCTTGTTGATTTTCAGTTTTTAGTGGTTCTAGAGAAGAACTCAGGAATGATTTACTAAGTTGTTGCTGCATCTTTGTATTAGGGTACAGAGCCCCATGACAAAACTGTCATTGGAAAAGTGAAACTTTGACAGTTAAGATACTCCTGGCGCTTTCTTCTCAAGTTGGCCATTGGCCCTCCAGTTCGTGCCATCTGAGTCCACCAGTTCAGAGTCACCACTCATCTGGGATGTAGCTGACATACACAATAATCACGTGAGGTGACACGGGCAGCAATATAAACACCCCATTCTTTTTGGACGATCTAGGAGAATTCAAATGACGTGAAGGGAAGTAGCAGCCGAGCAAAGTCTCAAGTCTCTTAGAGTAACAATTGGAGGAGACTCCTACTGCTTTCTGAAGGATAATTAAAACTCTGCCACCTACACCAGTCACTAATGCAGATAAGGCTTTTGGATAATTTTCCCTAACGTTTCAGAGAATCTATATCTCAGATAGTATAAATCTGTCCACTCAATGGGTAATTCTCAGTTCTTATCAAATGTTTTTAGCACATAATAATCTTGGAACTATCAATATTTTTGTTCCTATTACAGAGACCCTATTTGAACTCAAGTGTATGTTTTTCTCAGCTTGCTTTGGTCCAAGGTCCTCTTTGGAGAGAATCCTGAACGTGTAAATGACTTGCAGCTGAGACAGAGCCATCCTTACCCTGCCTGTGTTGCCTTAAACCCCGCACTCCTGCCTGGCCACTCCTGGGAAGGCTTCAGAAGAACTCTTCAAAGCAGACCTCATAAAAACAAACACTCCCACCTCCACCCCATCTCCTGTCCCCTTCAGAAAACAAACAACAATACTGCTCTGTTCACCAAACACAAGGGGAATTTTCTATTTGAAGTGTTTTCTTTTTCTTATTCTATATTGGCAGCACTTACTAAAAAGCGGATGACTTTCAAGTTGGGTTGTTTGAAATACAAGTGCCTAAGAATCCAGGTGCTTAAAATCTTTTCAAACCCAGATAGATCTTGCAGTCTTCATTTAGAAAAGATTGTGAAACATTTTTATGAAAACTCTCATCAATTAAAGAAGTCTTTGACCACATATTTTGAGTAGCAACGTTTGCATTGAAAGCTAGTTAGTAAAATACTAAGACCCTACTGCCCTTTACAAACTCTTGAAAACTGCTTTGATGTCTGAAGGAACTGCATGTGAATTATTCTGTCCTCACTTCCCAGCTCTAAAACCTCAAATTTATGACTCAATCTCTTGTGCTTCACTTTTTCTTAGCATGAAATGATGATAATAGTGCACACCATATTGATGAGATGTGTTAGATGAGTACATATTTAGCAGGATGCCTAAGTATGTGGTAAAATAATAATGCCCAAACAACAAAAACGATTGTACCTTGTATTGCATTTTCTCTGTAAGTAAATGCTTATTAGTGGAAATTTAGCAAACGTGTAAAATATCCTCACTTTTGTAATCCTTTAATTGTCCCAATTTCATTCTTTTTTTTAATTTTTTTTTTAGGTGTTTTTGAGACAGGGTCTCGCTTTGTGGTTCAGGCTGGCTCTGAGCTCAGCCTCAAACTCACATCACAATCCTCCTGCCTCTGCCTCCCGAGTGCTGGGATTACAGGCGTGAGCCACCACGGCCGGCACTGTGGTATGTGGTGCTGGTTGCTGCTGGGCGTGAGTCTCCACACCCAGTATTGTTATGTGGTTACCGGGGAATCGAACCCGGGTCCTTGCGCTTGCGAGACAGGCGCCGGAACCACTGAGCTAACTCCCCGGCCCCCAATTTCATTCTTAAATAAAAAGGTTTTCATCAAAATTGAATTGTTGTTTGCTGTACCTCACGTGTAAAAGAATGCATGAAAAGAAGGCAGCCTGCAAATCCCGAGTAAGTAGCGGGCAGCGAAAGACTCCCAGTCCCTTCCTGACGGATGTTCTGATAACCCTCCTCCCGCCATGTGTGAAAGAACCCAAGAGAAGAAACCAGCCTGCAAACCGCGGGAACCACGCAGGGAAAGAACGTGAGTCTGCCCACGGATGTTCAGATGTACCCGCCCCTCGGCCCTGCCCTGTGTAAATGAACGAACTCGAGAAGAAATCAGCCTACAAACCGTGAGAACCAAGCAGGGAAAAGGTGTCAATGTCCGCCTGGCAAACGTTCAGATAGTCTTAATTTGCGCTCTGTTTGTTTGTGTTTTGCTTTGGCCCTTTCCTGTCACCCTCTGCAAGTGAGGGAACATTTTTCTGCAGTGGTCAATATCTCAACCCACACTTGAGGGGCTGGGCCGGGAAATGACATCACTCCAACATCAGGAGTAGGTCAAGGGGCAAAGTGGCCAAGGAGTCCTTCCAGACAGGAGTTTTTCCTCAAACAAGGTGCCTCTTAGACTTCTCTGCTATCTGTGGGGAAGTGATTTCCTTCTGTTTCTAATCCATTATCCTATGAATCTCTGCAATTTCTTGAATGAATTCTAGGCATGAATGTAGCACATTTCTGGAATTCTTCATATTGGCCAGGAAAGTATGTCGAACTGGGGGAGGGGAGGGGAAGGAAGGGGGGCTGCTCTTGAGACAGTATCATTGTGTCATTGCCAAGGTCATCTTTGGGCTTTGAAAAGAATGACACAGATTATGAAACAGCTTTATCTTTTGCTCACAGGAAAGCATCATGATTTACCACCCACAGCTATGAGGCCTGTGAGATGGAAACTTGACCTCACTTTAGAATTCTTACTTTGTGGTATATCCCAAATCCTATTTGCCTTTCTTTAGTTTTCTAAAAAAGAGAATTGATGATTCTAATTACTGAAGACCTCATCAACAATATCTAGGGGAGCATGTTTCAAGAGAAATATGATGTAAGTCACATATATATAATTTATGATTTTTCCCATAGCCAAATTTTAGAAAATAGAAAGGTGAAATTAGTTTTTAAAGTAGATTTTATTTTATCCATTATAGCCAAGATAATATCACTGCAAATAATAGTATTTTAAAAATTGAAGGAGAGCTAGGCATGATGGTGAACACCTGTAAACCCAGCAGTTGAAGGCTGAGGTAGAGGATGGCTGTGAGTTCGAGGCCAGCCTGAGCTATACAGTGAGTTCAGGGACATCCTGAAGTACAAATCGAGGCCCTGTCTTAAAAAACTAACCAAATAAACAAAAAACCAAAGAAAAAATGGAAGAGGGAAAAAGATCTAAGATGAGTCATATCTAGGTACCAAATACCCACAACGAATGTATAAATTATGTGTCGTAAACAGAAGCTAAGAATAAGAAGAATGAAAATGGGGAAGAGAGGAAGGTTGAAAGATGGAGATTAAAAAAGAATTAAGTTGTTATGTACATGCACCTGCTTCCTACGATGAATGCAAACTTCATATACTTCATAGTAGAAAAGTAAGAAGAAAAATATTGAGATATTTTGCATTCCTTTTTATAGCTATGTCTCTGATAGCTAGCATGTACATACATTTCATAAAACTTATGATTAAAACAAGCAGATTCAAAACGCAGTTTTTTACAAACATATTTAAGAGTTTTACAATAAATGAGTCAATTTTTAAATTTGAATTTCAGTTGATTGCAGTTAAGTCAAATTAAAAGTTCAGCGCCTGTCACTGTGGCGACACGGCAGGTGCTCAGGATCCACGTGCGGCCGGCGGCTGCTGTCAGACAGCGCGGACTGCGCGGGGCAGGGAAAGCGTGTGCTGTAAGATGGAGTCCTGGGCTGGGAGCTGCTCCCTTCCTTGCTGTGATCTGTTACTTGCCAAAGGAGGAAAAAATTTTCCAGAAACTTAAAAAAAAAAAAAAAAAACCCTTTTTCAGTTTGGCTTCAACAATAAGGAGTCAGGCTTATACTTCTCTGGTGAAATAATTAGAATCATGATACCTGAAAAGATGCACACAGAATAGATTAGCTCAGATCTGAGATATAAATTGTGATAAACTTCTTTCAAGAGAAGTATGTAAGAAAAATATAAGGAACGTGCGGAAGCCCATCTACCTGATGGAATGTAACAGTTTGTGGGCTACTGAAAAATGACATTGAAATGAGAAACAAATAAAAAAGATTTTTACTTTTAAAATACACTAAAAACATTAGAAGTGGCAGGCATATAACATAGTAACTATAAGTCTTTTAAAAATCAGCCGTTTTATTTTCTGTAATTTAGTTTTATTAGTACATGTTTGCAGTACATAATGATTACATTCATCATGGGAAGGTGTACCTAACACCTCTTAAATTTTTATGTCTCCCTTCCTCCCTTCTCTTTCTTCCTCCCATCTTTTGGTGCTCCTTCCATTTGCAAAAGAAAATAACTATTTTAAAATAAACATTCATATCAGTGATGTTGTAAAAATAAATATCTGAACATATGAATGCAACAATGATTTCAGCATTTAAATAGAATAAGCATTCAGCTGGGCGTGGTGGTGCCACACCTACAATCCCAGCATTTGGGAGGCTGTGGCAGGGGGACTGCTGAGAGTTGGAGGCCAGCCTAAGCTACATAGTGAGTTTAAAGCCAGTCTGTTTGTTTTGGTACCTTGGATCAAATTTGGGACCTTGTGCTTACGAGACTGGTACAAGAACCACTGAGGTAAATTCCTGGCTCTATGCTGGTCTGAACTACACAGTGACACCCTGTCTCAAAAAAATAAAAATTCAAGGACTGGGGGTTTAGTTCAGTGGTTCCTAGTTTGATTCCTCCCCCAACCCAACCACATATAACAATGCCGGGCATGGAGACTCACACCCACCAATAATCAGTACCACACACCACAGTGCCGGGCACGGTGGCTCACGCCTGTAATCTCAGCACTCAGGAGGCAGAGACAGGAGGATTGCTGTGAGTTCCAGGTTCCCCTGGGCTACATAGTGAGCTCAGGGCTAGCCTGAACTACAAAGCGAGACCCTATCTCCAAAAAATAAATAAATAAGTAAATTTTAAAAATAAATAAATAAAAATTCAATGACATTTCATATATCCACTATTTGTAAAATCACTCACTTTACTTAGTTCCAAAACATATTCTTCATCCCAAAATAAAACCCATACTGGCCAAGCAGTATCCCCCAATTTCATTCCAAACCTAATCCAGTTCCTGACATGCCCCAAACTGCTTTATCTCATTATGGATTTACCTATTCTGGATATTCATGGAAGTGAAATCATACAGCCAGTATAGTGGCATAGTCTGAAGACGAAGGCAGGAGATCCCTAGTTTCAAGGCAGCTTCTGGCAAGACTTTGTCTTCAGATAAAACTTTAAAAGGATAGAGGAATGTGGCTCAGTGGTAGAGTGTTTGCTTAGCATGCTTGAGGTGTTGGGTTTGATTCTTATACTACCACATAATAAAAAAGATACAATATGTGGTCTTTTGCATGTGGCTTCTTTCACTTAATATAACATTTTCAAGGTTCATTCATATTGGAGCATGTACTTCAGTACTTCATTCTTTTGTATGGCTGACTCGAATTCTACTTTATGTATATACCACTGACAAACATTTTGGTTTTTACTACTTTTTGGCTATGAATAGGGCTACTAAGAACATCAGTGTATAAAAATTTTCTTGACTTTTTAATTTTTCTGGGCATATGTCTAGCAATGCGATTGCTGGGTCACATCGTAATTCTATGTTTAACTTCTTTAGAGACCACCAGACTTTTTTCACAGCAGCTGCACTGTCTTACATTCCCATCAGCAATGTGTGATGCTTCCATTTCTCCACATTCTCACCAATACCTATTATTTTTTTTTTCTTTAAAACAATCTATCATTAGCACTCAGGAGGCAGAGGCAGGAGGGTTGCTGTGAGTTTGAGGTTCATCTGGATTACATAGTGAGGTTGGGGCCAGCCTGAACTACAAAGCAAGACCCTATCTCAAAAAAAAAAAAAAAATTTATCATAACGGGTATCAAGTAGCATCTCATTGTGGCTGGGGTTTTGTTTTGTTTTGTTTTTTGAGACAAGGTCTCACTTTGTAGTTCAGGATGGCCCTGAACTCACTACGTAGCCCAGGCAAGCCTTGAACTCACAGCAATCCTCCTGCCTCTGCCTTCCGAGTGCCGGGATTACAAGTGTGAGCCACCATGCCCGACACTGTGGTTTTGATTAGCATTCTCCTAATTACAAAAGATGTAGAGCATATTTTCATATGCTATTGAACATTATTATGTCTTCTTTAAAGGAAAATCTATCTCAGGTTCTTGCCCACTTTTGAATCAGATGTTTTGTTATTGCATTGGGAGAGTCTTTCATGCTATGCACACTAGACTCTTGTTAAAGCACTTTAATGGAAAGTGCTTACTAGTTACTCTTCAGGGTCATTATCATTATCATCGGAAAATGTGAAGATTCCCTCACAGAAAGCTGAGGCTAATTCTGATCATTTTATAATATTATTTCTATATATTTAGACTACCTTATATTTGGATTTATCATCATATGTACCTTTTACTTGTTTATGGTTCATTATATCTCCTATGAGAATGGAGGATTCCCATGTGATTGTCCTACTGTTGGCTCATTGCTGTGTTTTAGAATAGTGTCAGATGTGTGTTTCCAGGGCTGTGAATTTAATCAGTGATTCTGGTGCCTGCCTTGCAAGTGCTAGATCACAAGTTCTGTCCCTAATACAAAAAAAAAGCCTATGGTAGACATGTACTTCTTAAATAAATGAAAGAATTAATTACTATATAAAGCAGTAAATGTGTTATTAATGCTTAAAAAGCATTTGTGATAGTAACAATTTAAACATATAAATATTTAAATTTTCCCAGTACAAAATTAATCTGAGTTCTCAAATAAAATTGAAGAAAAATTAGGAAAATTTATCCAACTATTCAATATTCTCTGATTTTAAAGTTTGAGGCTGCTTTCAGTATAATAAATGAACTCAGCTGTGTTAATACAATCAGGAAATACTTAAAGTATCATCCTGTCTCTTCTAAATAAAACAGGGTGAGCAGATGATCCTGTTGTTTACCAAGATCTGGTTGCAGGGGTAGTCACATGATTTGCTTTGGCAAATGAACAGTGTAGAGGGAGCCTGGTGTCATATGAGGGTGGAAGTTTTCTAGTTGCTGGTACTGAACTGTTCATCACTCTCTTCCCTTCCAGCAGAGACTGTGGAAACTCTCACTGAGATACCACAAGATTAAAGTATTCTGCAGTGCTGAGCTGACGCACGGAAGACAGCTTTCCCATAGAGCCTACCAGGATCATCGATGATGTCATAAAGCAATACATTAACCACCGTTTATTTGGGCAACTGTACATTACAGTGAGATTTGGGGATTATGTGTTACAGCTTTATAACATAGTCTATCCTTACTAATATGGTGAGTTAAAATATCAATTTATAGCTACTAAAACTTTATAAGAAAGTGCTATTTCTATGGACGCAGCAACCATATATTATCACAGGATTTAAAAACTGAGAGTAGTATGTTACAGACCTCAATGACACTGATCAACTCTAGGTTCCTTTAAGTCAATATTGATTTTAATGTGAAGATAAACTTCAGCCAAATTTTTTTCTGAGATATTTGAGAATAATTCTTCTGAGTTGCCATTACTAATTAAAACTTAAATGTTTTTCTAGATTTTGTTTTTACAGGGATATTTTCTTCAATAATCTCTGATTTAGACTGTCATAGTCATAGGCTCTCCTGGGTGACATTTTTCCACCTAAGGATAAAATTTTGAAATTGTGAGACAGGTATTTAGAGTGAAATCTTGATCCTTGCTTTTCACATTTTTTTTTGGAATAACAACTGATGCTAGAGGAAAACACTAAGTTTGTGTGCGGCGCTGCCTTTTGAAGGAAGTTTTTAAAATTTGAGTGGGAGTGGAATGGGGAATGGTAGGTGAGTCACCCATCAAATGAAGATTTATTTAAGTACTGTTATCAGTGATAAAGGAAACATTTAGTAGTCACCATTTCAGAATAGCACCGGGAAAATTTAAAGGAGGCATTTCCTATTATTGTCATTTTCTTTGGTATTCTGTTAACATGGTGGGTGGAGATGTGCTGGGGTCGGTGACCAAAAAATAAACAGCTGAAAGGGAAACAATTTTATTTTCTAGTGGATTTCCTTTATTATTTAACGAGGGCAAAGCTTCCATGTTGATTCTGTTTAATTCCATCCAACAAATACTTTCTGAGTATCTCTTAGGAGCCTGATATGGAGTGAACAAATAGACAAAGAATGAACAAAGAACGGGGAGTTTATCTTCTGGGTTATGTTGATCAACCTTTGAGAAAAATGTTAAATTATTTGCCTTCCTCAATGATTTCTATATATATATATATATATCAAAAGCCAAAATTAGTCTAAACAAACTGATGACTAAGGACCAAAAGGAAGAATCATCTTCAATTTACTGTGACAGTTTAATTTTACAACGTTCATTTAAAAAACATTTATGGAAATATAAGGCCACCAGGCTCGGTTCTGTAGCTCTGAGAGACAGGCACGAACGACCAAGTTTTAAAACTATTATTCTGTATTTATTTTTTCTATCCAGGTGCTCGGATCTTTAGGGGAGAAAACCCAGGACTTCTCCAGTCAATAAGGGTCCCTCCGTCCCTTCTCAAAGCCTCCAGTGCACGTAGGGTACCTCACAGGGCAGGGAAGTCAGTTTCTCCGGTCCATTTTCTAGAGTGATCTGAGTGGATCTCCATCCCCCCCACCCCAGTCGTGTCGGTTCCAGAATTTATATACAGCCTGGGGGCTGATGGGGTGGAGCAGTTTGTGGGAGGTGGAGCCAGCTCTCCACAAAACATATAGTGTCGCGTCGGGGGAATGGGGACAGATTAAGTGCCCCAGCCCTCTGAGGGCCTCCTGAGGAATGGGAATAGCCCCGGCCGCAGTGACGAGCGCAGGGCAGCTGGCCTCAGGTTAGAGTCGTGCCGTGCGAGAGAGGTGGCAGTTGGATAAGCCACTTGTAGGGTCACTTATTGGAAGGAAAGGGTGAAAACGCGTTCAGGGAGGAGGGGCATAGAAACCTCTCTCAGCCCCGCAACCCCGACTCCCCTACCAAGCCCCACCCCAGTGCCCAAGCTTCCCTCGGAAAGGTCACCCGAAACTACCCACGCCAAAGACGCTGCCAAACCTCCCTCCACTCTGCACGCAAACATCGCAGGTGAAGACAGGCCGCACTAGTCACGGAGAAAATTAGGCTGCCCTTTTCCAAGGCGGCGGTAATCGAATTAACCTCCAATTACACGTGAAATCGGCCCTTGCCGGCTGTGGGTACAAAGCCCACTGTCCCACCCAGATCGCGACAACAACGGTGCCCACCCGCCCAGGCCGGTGCCGGTCGCAGGGACGAGGTCCGCGCTGGGCCAGGGTAGAGCTCTGCTCCGAAGCGGGGGCGCGCGAGAACCTGCGCGGGCCCGGTGGGCGGGCGCGGAGCGCGGAGCGCGGCGGCGGGAGGAGCGCCGCAGGCTGGCTGCGGGCGGCGGCGTGTGCGCGCCCCCATCCGCGCCCCCATCGCGCCGCGCCGCGCCTCGCCGCGCGCTCCCTCTCCCCGCCCTCGCCCCCACCCGCCCGCCCGCTTTCTCCTCCCTCCTCCCGCCCCCAACGCCCGCCCAGCCCCCGGAATCAGTGCAGCTGTCGCCGCGCAGGCTGCGGATTCCTCCAGTCCCTCCCTCGGCCGCCTCTCCTGCCGGAGCGAGCGCGCAGCCCCGCGCAGCAGCGCCCACTGGTCCCGTCCTGTGAGCCCCGGCCCCAGCCGCGGACAGCCCCGCGGAGTCGCCTCCCGGCCCGCCCGCCCGGCCGCCGAGGAGCGGGAGGAGGACGGGACCCCGGCGCCCCCACCCCATCCCCGGAGGTAGGTAGGGCCCCCGCCGGAAGGTGCCAACTCACTGGGCTGCCCCGGGCAGGCTCCGCGGCGGCAGCGGCGGCGGGCGGAAGCAGGGGCGCGGGCCCGGCCGGAGGACCCTGCTGCCCGCCGCTACCCTGCGCCCTCGGAGCGCGTGGGGGCGGGGAGGCTGCAGAGCCGGGCGGGGCGGCGCGGGAGCCCGGGTCCCCCTGCGCTCCCAGCCCCCTGGAGATGCGGGGCGGCCCCATTGCTCCTCGCGCGGAGCCGGTGCCGCGGCCCCTGGCGTAGGTGGGTGCGCAGTGGGCGGCAGGAAGGGTGTTTTCAGGTGTCCGCCTTGCGGACGGGGGGGACGTGGGTGGCGGTGACAGGGCCGAGTTGCGCGCGTAGCGGTGCCGGGGATGCGGCCAGACGTGGTGCGGGCCGCGCAGCGCTGCAGCTGAGCCGGAGGCGGCGGCCCGCTCCCCGCGCCCCGGGTTCCCCTCCCTCCTCGCTCGCCGCCCCCCTCGCTGCTGCCCCCTCTCCCGGGGCTGGGCGGGGCGCGCGTCTCCGGCTCGAGCCACCCTCTCTTCAACAGGTTCGTGTCGCGCAGGGACCTTGGGGGCCCGCCCTGGGAGGGGGCCGAGAGGCGCGCGTCGTCGCCCTCCGCTCATCCCCGCGGCCCCGTTTTGGGGGGAGCCTTCCCTTTGTTTTTGTGATGAGAGAGGTGCCGGGTGCCGGCTCAGGTGGGGGAATTAGTACACAAACCGTTGTCTATTATTTTTCCAGTCAAAAGCCAGAGCAGATAGTGGGGCGAGGGCGGATGGGGGGGCACTTCGACAGTGGAGAAAAATGGATTCTGTGAGGTTTATCTGGGCGGGGATGTGCGTTTTGGGCAAGATGGATGGCTCGCGGTGCCCTCGCCGTGATGCAGCACAATGCAGCAGTCTCGCAGCCTCCCCTGGTGCTAGCCGGCGGGGCTTGGCACGGCTACTCGGCGCCTGCGGCCCCCGCCCGGCCCCACCCAGGCCTGGGACTGCCCTTGGCTGCGCCCGGAGCGTCTTCTACCTCGTCGTGCCGTTGCAGCTGAATGTGGCATCTGGAGGACCAGGTTCCCTAGGTGTGAAGGGCAAGGGGCTTCTCGGTCAGGGTGACCCCTCCTGCCCTTCGGGTTGGCTGTGCGCGCCCGGAGGGGCGCCCTGCAATACTAATGCAGGCCGGGGAAGCCGACGGCGGCTGATCCCTGACGGAGACCGAGCCCTAGGGAGGGGCTGCAGGGACCGGCCCTGTGGTGTGTGGAGGCAGTGGTGCATACCGTGTGGGAGTCGGAGTTTTTTTGTGGATCACCCGTAATCTAACCACAACCCAGTTGTGCATCAATTTGATTTGTGAAGAGTTGGTGTTTCTTAAACCTTCACAGCTGTGACATTACAGCACCTTGTTTGTCTTTGGTTAATATTAAGAAAATAAATTTTTCCTGTAGGAAACCATGTTTTAAAATTAAGTGATGAATACATTTTGGTTCTTAGGTCCTTGAGAAGATTTGTAAACATTTTAGCATTTATTAGGTTGTTTTAAAAGAATTTACGGTTTTGGTGGGTGATAAGCCCTTTTTTTTTTGCTTTTTTCACTATTTGCTTTTTCCTGGAGCCAAGAGCAATTAGCTGTTTGGGTTCTTCATGAGGGATTGCTAGATAAATGATCGTTGTGATTATGGTAAATTGGTTTTCAGACTGCTGTCGATTCAGTTCCTCAAGTCTCCGGGCCTGACTAGGGTTATGTTGGTTACAGTCTGCATTTATGTTTGTTTATATGTTTTTTGTATAACCTCTTTTCTAGAAGTGTGGTAGAGGAAGAGGTTGAAAGAGCAAAGCATCACGGCCTCGGGCTGCTATCTGAAGTGGTTCCCAGTGTTATGTTTAAAGTCTCTCTTAGTATATAGGAAATATCCTTTGAAAATGCTGTTTATGTTTTGTTCATTCAGTGTAGAATGGCAAATAAGATACATTTCAGATGTCACACAAGTTCTTCTAAAATGCGAGGAAGAAAAAGGAGATTTCGTTGTTAACTGGAAGGGAAGGTCAGCATTTCGGAGCCAAGGGCGTGTCTACTCTTACTTTATTATTGTTAAATCTCTAATGAATCCTACTTAGGGCAGGTTAGAATTGCGTGTAAGTTGTGTGGTATGTGTGTATTTTAAATTTCTCCAATAGAGGGCCATTAAAATATGAAACTTTATGGGTCTTAGGCTTCATTGTTATCCTGGTTATATAAAATCATGTCACATAAAGATTTTTGTGAATAATGTTTGCATGGATTATTTAGATATTTTGGATTTATTGTGTTGTAAGAAGCATCCTGTGTTGATGTCACAAGTTTTAGAGTTCTGACTTACACACTAGGTGCAGAACTTGGTTGAGTTAAGCTCTTTGTAACGCTGTCATCCTTGGAGTGACCAAAATCTCCATCTGAGTCAATGAGGAGTATTGGGACTACAAAGGAACTGCTCTCGGTCGCCTTCCATTAAGAGGCCTTCTGTGAGGAAGATCTCTTGGGTGAGACTAGTTACAGCTGTTCACATTGTCGTAGAAGAAAGTGACACTCACTCTACACTTGTGACGCATCCTGAGCCGTGTCTGTTGTTGGCAGAGCTTCCTGGAAGAGGTGAATTACTTTGTACTGATGTCTGAAAGTATGACTTTCCCGTGAAAGTACTTTGAGATGAAATGATATTATTTTACTGTTAATACATGTAGATAAAAATCATTAGTAGAAATCATCAGATGTGGTTTCTGTTGACATAATTTTAAACTTTTCAATGTAAGAGTATTTTTTTTACATTTTTACTTATTTATTTTTGGGGAAGGGGAATATCATTGTGCTGTGCAGAGTCATCTTGTGCTTCTGGGCTCAAGTGATCTTTATGCCTTATCCTACTGAGCAGTGGGGGTACCTAAGTGCCACTGTTCCAGGCTGTGTCTTTTTAGAGATAATCTTAAAGCCCACATTGTAAACATTGTATTTGTTTATTTGATCTGCAGTGATGTGGTGGTCTTTCAGTTATATTGTCCCCTGGCCAGTATCTTTGTTGTTGTTGGACTTTATTTAATGTTCTGGGTATTATGAGTACGAGTACCTTGGTGTTTTTCTGCTAGACTAATGTAAAGCAACCCATCTTTCATTAAGAAAAGTGCTAATACGCTTTCTGGAAAAGCTGTGCCTATAGTTAGGTTTTTGCTCTTTATAGTTTCCTGAAACATGGTTTCTTTGCAAAGACCTAGTTGAATACGCTGATGTTTCTGGTGGCTGTTGTGCCATATTCTGTTTATTTAGTGTAGAAATGACATCATCAATCTTTTTTCTACCTCGGTGAGTAAAAGTTCCTCCCGTTAGACAGACACACCCATATTACTATTTCTGAACATCTCTGGAGAAGACATCTTCATAATGTCCTCACTGTCTCAGTGAGGTTCGTAAAGCACAAGACAGTAGAGGTATTTGGAATCCTGTTATAAATGCTGACCACTAAGCCCCACTCCAGACTCCAGTTGGCCTCTACATTTTAAGAAGAGCCCTAGTAATTGGTATGAACATTACATTAAGAAGGTTGTCTCTGCTTTTCAGCTGCAGAGCCTCTATATCAAAAGTTTTTATCTTCTTTTACTGAAATGTTGGCACATATTTTCTTAAATCACTGCATGGTGAGGAAGAAATAAACATTTACTGTAAATTATTTAATACAGAATTACTTTATAAAATGTTTCTTTAATCTGGAATTAGAAGAGCCCTACTATAGTTTATATCAATCAGTATTTTAGATTCTTTTCTAAAATATCAGTAAAGATTTCCCCTCCCTTGGGATGAGAAGGGCCGACTCTGAGGCAGCAGTGAGAGCGTCTGGGAGCCTGAGCTCGGAGCTCGGCCCCTCTGCTGTCTGGTTTCCTCTGGCATCTTATCATGCTCTTTGCCCCATTCTTAGAGCTGTTTTTTATTAATTAGGGGATACAAGATAATGTTCCTAAAAATACGTGCTAAAGAATCACAAACCAGTGGATCCTCAGCACAGCCACTGTCTACTTTAGAGAGAGTTCCAAGAGCCCTGAAGTCTTCAATCTGAAGCGACTTCCACCGTGGATTTTGTGCTTACTGTTCTCTTCTCTGTGGCTTAGCATCAGTTTTTTAATTTTCTTTGCTTTTATACTTTACAAAAACATGTTTACATTTTTTCTGACTTGCAATTTTAGATGTACATTACAGTCCCCAAATTCAGCCGCTCATTTTTACTGATAAGTAGTGTTCTGCTATGGCGTAGGTATTCCTTCAGTTGTAGATGGTTTGGATTGGTTCCAGTTTCTTACTGCTGTAAAAGAGCTGCTGTGAATGGTTCTGGTACCTGCCTCTTGGTACCTATGTGGAGACAAACAGAAGTCCCTTTCAGTGAGGAATGAAATTTGCCTGATCGTAGAGCATGTGCATTGTCAGCTTTAGTGGATAATTCACATTGTGTTTCCAGTGTGATTACACCAGTTGTGTTTCGATTAGTAATGTACAAGCATTGCAGGTCTGCCCCGTCGCTGAATAAGTCCATTTACCAAACTTTGAAATCGTATACAGTTGATACTTGTGAATGTTGTCTTGTGCTTTTTATTTGTCATTTCTCTGATTTTTGAGGTTGACTATCTCTTTATATTATTGACCATTGGGTTCCTTCTTTTGTGAACTGCCCATTTACAATTGTCGTTTTTTTCATTTTTCTTTTAGCAAGTTATGGGAGTTCTTTCAGTAGATGTCTTCTAAAAATATCTGATAGTGTATCTTCTTTTTTTAGAATTTTTTTGTGATTTCTTCTGTTTGTAATTTTAGTGATATATCACTTTTGGTGCTTTAGGGGTTGTGAGAATGGTTCTGCTATTGTAGGAAAGTCTTCCTTAGTTTAGAAAGAATGTTAGATTTGAACTCAAGCAGGTATAAGTCCTAATCCGAAGAGATATCTAATAATGGTAAGTACTAGTTTTGGACTGATTACTCTCAAGGCTACAATTTATTTTTTAAAAAAATGAAAACACAGTATACTTTCTTATGCAGTTGCTGTGAGATGGCAGTGTGCTGTGCAGGCACATAGTAGGTGTTGAGTTGATAACATGTCTTTCCCTTGGGAACGCCACATTACTCCTGTTCATAAGCCACAAAAAAAACCTCTACATATGCTTTGAAAAAATACCAAAGAAGCTGTTAACAGCCTATTCTAGCTTCTGTTTTTTGAAAGTCTGTGTTACTATTGGAATTTGTATATTAAACAAAGACTGAAATGGCTGACCACTTGCTAGAAACTGAAACCTTTCATTAGTTTAGGTTTGAGTACTTCATAGTAGTACTTGATTTATTTCTTTATAAGTAGTTCTTTTTACCAGTAAGAATATTACTATTAATGTTCTCCATTTGCAGCTGAGACGATTTGGGAATATTATTTTTTCTTTGATAGATAATATTGGATACATTCTGTTGCCAAGATTTGAAGTTGTAATGTTGATGTGGCTGGCTAAAAGTTGAAAAAGAATTAGTTCCTGAATCCAAGGATTATGTGTTCTAGTATACAGAAAGTGTTTTATATACTATACACAGAAAATAAAAGACCTATTATTATGAGATGTGTGAGCCCAGCAAATCATTAACCCTCTATTCTCAGATTTAATCTTATAGAAGGAAAAACTTAGATGAAATCTTCGAGGTTGAAACCTAGCACATAGTACAACTGCCTTCTGTTTCTGGCAGATATTAAAAATTATTGATAGGACTGTCTTTCCACTGAGCCGAGACAGAGCCTCAGTAACATTCTCGACACGGTGTTCTAGGCAATAACTTGCCATTGACTGATTCTGGCACTCAGTGCACTTCTAAAACCTGTGATTAATAATTTGTAGCTGGGCGTGATGGCACATGCCTATAATCCTCTCTACTTGGAAGGCTGAGGTAGGAGGATTGCAAGTTAAGGGTCCAGCCTGGGCAAGACCCCATCTCCAGATAAAATGGAAAGGGGTTTGGGAGGATAGCCAAGCCCTCCCTGAGTTTGATCACCGGTACTAAGGAAGGAAGGGAGGGAGGAAGGAAAGAAAGAGAAGAAAGAATTTGTATAACTCTATACATTGCCCGTGTGTAGAATACAGAGAGGAAGAAACTACAGGCAAGGATTTGGGAGAGAGATGCTTGTAGGTTCTAGAAGTTGAGGGAGCAAGTTACAGTGGTGGTCAAATGATTTAAAGGAAAGAGGGAGATGGGAAAAGGTGTCAGGGTCCAGTGTCCTGCCAACTCTTTGTTGGGTGCAAAATGTGAGACGGATCTAGTTAGCGAAGGTGATAAAAGTTTCAAATTCAAGTGATGACAAAGAAATAGACAAACCAACAGTAGGAGTGAGTGTTAAGGAGGAAAATCAGTTTCTCTTTAAATGTGTTAAGTTGAGGCTCAGGAAGCAGAGCCTCCCAGGAGCTGGAGTGAGGTTGTAGCTATGCAGGGTGATAGAGGTCTTTGGGTCGAGGGCTCCAAGCTTTAAGCTTTCCAGTCACACAGCCTGGTTGGTTACTTTACTTATATGACCAGCATCCTTGGGCAAACTACTTTGACTTCTATGCCTCCGCCTCTTCATTTGTAAAATAGTGATAGTGACAGTATCTATCAAATAGAATTATTAAAGCTGAATGAGAAAATTCAGTATTCATCATAGTAAGTTTTAATGACTATAAAATATGGAAGTTTTGCTTGGCTCATCTCAATTCTAATTTGTCTTTCAAATAAGTTAGTAGATTTGTTCAGAAAAGATATGTTCCAGCAAATAAATGCTATTTAGATTAAGTAATGTCAGATTCAGTCTAATATTAAACTAGTTGCTGTGTGTCATGTCAAAATAATAGGAAAGCGAACCTGATACTTACTTTTTAAATGTATAGGAAAACATTGAAATCATAGTATCTAAGGAAAGAGTATGAATAGTTTATAAAGAAAGTCAGGGAGACCAGTAATTATAGTTTTCACACTCATTAGTAAATGAAGCATATGTTAAAACCATATATTAGTTTTTCTAATTAAATTGGTAGATAATGTCTTTAGGCTATTGATAAAGGAATTTTCATTACTCATTGGGAAGAGTATATGGATTGATACAAATTTATATATACACAGAAGCTTTAAATTTTTATACATTTTGAGTGAGGCATGGTGGCACATGCCTATAATCCCACTCAGGAGGCTGAGGCAGATGGATCATTTTTTTTTAGATAGGGTCTCGCTTTGTAGTTCAGGGTGGCCCTGAGCTCAGCCTCAAACTCACATCACAGTAATAGGAGGATCATTTTTGAGTTTGAAGCCTTCTTGGGCTATGTAGTGAGTTCAAAGCCAGTTTGAGCTACATAGCAAGACCTTGTCTCAAAAAAATAAAATAAAAATGTTTGTACATTTTGGATTGAAATCCCACATGTAATGCCGGGCATGGTGGTTCACGCCTGTGATCCCAGCACTCGGGAGGTAGAGGCAGGAGGATTGCTGTGATGTGAGTTTGAGGCTGAGCTCAGGGCCAGCCTAAACTACAAAGCAAGACCCTGTCTCAAAATCACCCCCCAAAAAACAAAACAAAACAAAAAAGAAATCCCACATGTAGTTCTTGAACCTAAGGAAATAATTTTTTAAAAGCAAGAGGTTTTTAAACAAGGGTTTTTTAAAAAAAATTAATAAGGAACTAGCAAAATGTTTTCTAGTGGAGCATAATTAAGTGAATTATCGCACAGCCACGGGGTGGAATTCAATGTGTTGTTCTTAAAGTAATGGTTATAAAGAATACTTCTGAAATGGGAAAATATTAACCATATGACATTCATTGTATAACTTCAGTTATATTAAGTAAGTGGTTGGAAGGAAAAACATAAAAATGCTAATGATTTGCCTTGGATGATGGGTTGATGGGCAGTTTCCTGAAAGGAAATTCCTATGACTTAATGTTTCTTATTTTGAGTTTTAAAATATTTCACACAAAGAAAAGGGTGCAATAAACAACATAATAGTTGATCCTGAGAATTTTTGAGTCTGTTGCCAGGCTGGCTTCCAATTTTTAATGCTGCAGCCTCAGCCTCCCAAGTAGCTGGCATTACAAGTGTGCACTACTGTGCACAGTTCGAGGGCCTTTTTCTAAAAGTTCCCCTCCCTCTCTTCCTTATTGTTGTTTGTTTGGAGAAAAATTTCTCTATATTGTCTAGCCTGGCTCAAACTTGTGGGCTCAAGCTATGTTCTTATCTCAGCATCCAAGTAGTTAGGATGCCAAATGTGCCTGGCAGAACTTCTTTCTAATCAAAATGCCAATCAGCACTTTAATTCTTGAAAAAGGAAAGAAAAAAACCAAATTTGACCAATTGTGTATCATAATTAATAGTTTAAAATTCCAAAAGATTGTCCTATCTGTCCTCTACACTCCTTGAAAGACAGTGGTAAAGTGGTAAAACAAGTAAGTCAGCATCCTCAGGTGTAGATTTGAGATAAAGTAGAGCGTTCAGATGTATTGGAGTACTAATTTGATTTTCTACACCAGAGTGGTCCACTTCAAAATCTGGGAAGATTTGGCTTCTTTAGTATTTTCTGTCTGTGCACGTGACTGGGTGAGCCCTGGAATTCTGTAGACGTGCATAGTCTCAGGGCCTATGGAGCTGATTTTGGACCTAGTAAACCATCATGTTTCATTAGAATTGGTCAGAAATGTAGATAAAACTCCTAATAAAAATTACTGTACCGTGGCTGGGTATGGTGCCCCCCCCCCATCTCAGCACATGAGAGTCTCAGGCAGCAGAATTGCTGCAAGTTTGAGGTCAGCATGGACTACATAGTGAGTTCAAGGCCAGCCTGAACTACGGAGTGGGACCCTGTCCTGAAAGGACCACCACAAAATAATAAATAAAATAAAGCTAGATTTAGATTGGATCTCAACGAATAGCTTTTACCATGTAAGAAGGGGTTAGGATTGGGAGGAATTAATTGTAATAATTCTTTTTGTATGGAAAGAAATTCTTAATGTGTGTTGTAACATTTTACAGGACATCGCATTGTCTTGTGTACATATAGCGTAGCATCTATTATATATATCTTTTGTATATGTGTCTGGAGTAATCTCCGGATGATGGTGGGTGAAGGATTATTTTATGACTTTTCAAGTGGAGAACTTTGTAGAGACAGTACTGAATGCAAATCCCACAAATGAATCAAGTTGTCCTTGATGTTTAGGAGAGCATAATACTTTTTGTTTTATGATCCATTTGTAGTGGTACTATGTAGAATGAAACTTAACTTGTTTACTTCCATGAATTGTGCACTTTCTTTGTGATGGACTTTGACTAAGTGATTGTTTCAGGAGGATTTGGGGGGTTACTTGTGCTTTGAGTAATGAAAGTAAGATACTGGTCTGGGATTCCGTTCAGTGATAGAGTACATGCATGTGTGAGAGAAAAAAGAAAGATTCGAGACTTTTTAAGAATTAACCTTTGTTTTGGTTTTTGAGACAGAGCATCATTGTGTATCCTGTATCCCAGATTGGCTTTGAATGCAATCTGCCTGATTCAGCTTTCCAATGGCTGGTATTACAGGCCGAGGTGACTACACCCGGCTTCATATTTCTATTCATCCTACTGTGAGATTGAATAGCTGAATGATTTTTAGTATCATTGGATATTTGTGCTGTAGGATCTAGAGTTCTCATTTTAATTTTTAATGGAGAAGTTTAAAGCAACTAGCTAGAAAGTAATGTTATGTATTAGAATATAACTATTGGTTTTTAACCAATGGATTCATGAGGATGAAATTTAGAATCATAAATAAATATAATGGAGTAGTTTTTGAAGTAACATATGTTCAGTGTATGTTTTATACAATTTAATATTTATACTTTGAATGTTTATGAACCTATTAACACAAGGTAGGTGATGAAATAGTGGAAGCTTTCTACCTCTATATTCTATTTTCTCTTATTTTCCAGAGGAACAATTTGTAAACTTATGCTTTTTATAAAATAAAAAAAAAATGCTAATTCTTTTTCTTTGTTCGTTTTTTAGTTTTTTGAGACAGAGTCTTGATTTGTATTTCAGGCTAGTCCTGAACTCAGCCGCAAACTCAGCAACCCTCCTGCCTCTGCCTCCCAACAGGCGTAAGCCATCAGGCCCAGCACTGTGAGATGTGGTACTGATTGCTAGTGGGTGTGAGTCACCCACCTGGCTTTGCTGTATGTGGTTACCATGGAGCAAACCCAAGACCTTGCGCTTGCAAGGCAGGTGTCGGAACCACTGAGCTAAATCCAGTGCTCCCAAAAGTGCTAATTCTTAAGAGCAGACCTCATTTCAGCAGAATAAAAACTAATGAGATGACTAATCAGCTAAATATACTCTTTTTAAATTTTTTTTCTGCCAGAACTTCTGAAAAGTAGTATCATTAATGAAAATTGGGCATGGTGGCACATGACCTGTAATCCCAGCACTGTGGAGGCTAATAACGGAGGATTATAAATTCAAGCTCACTCAGGGCAATTTAGCGACTAATCGAGAATGAAAGATTAAAAAAAAGATTGGGGATGGAGCTCAGTGTGAAGGTCCTGAATTCAACCCCAATACAGAAGGGTGTGTTAGGGAGAAAGTGTAAATCACAACACAATTTTAAAAGAATTTTCCAAATAAAAGATTTTTAAATGTGCATTTTGGTAGAGCCTCAGCATTTCTTTACTTCCGTGGAGTGTGGGAAAAGATAATAGAAATGGGTCACAAGGGAACCTGACAAATACTGTCCAGGAGATTAGCGTTTCTTGGCTCTCAGTTTGGCCCTGGAAGAAGTTTCTTCTTGTTTTCCTACCCTCTTGGGTGGCTCCTCCCGAGATAACTTTTGTTCTAGTGTGTCCAAGGCCAAATCTGAATGTTCAAGGGCTGCACATTTTTCTGGAACACTCTTTACAGACTCTTCGGGGGTGAGATAAAGCCTCTCAGTGTGTGTGTGTCTTTTTTCTCTCTATCTTATTTACTTAGAGGGAAAGGAAAACTCAGATTTTTTCTTAAAACAATACTTACTTTGCTTTGTGTTGTGGAAACATTTTCCATTGTGTTTTTTAACCTGAAGCCTAAGGAGAGCTTCTACAGTGAGTTACAAATTAAAATATTGTACTCAGTTTTTAACCACTGTACAATTCCTGAAATTTCGAGTAACGGCTAATTTATAGAATCTATATTGGCCTTTCCTGAATGATGTATAAGGAATATACACTTTTCACTAGCACAAAATCATTGTAACAAAAATAGGAAAAGTATTTTTTTAATTCAAAATAATAGGTCTTTATTGTAGATTATATGGAAAATAAGGATGCCTATAAAGAAGAAAGTAAAATCACTAGGTATCCATTACACCAGAAACAAGCAGTTAACATTTTTGTGTGTATCCTTTAAGCCCTGTATTTCTCCGTGCATTTCTCATTTCGTCGATATATAATAAAGGCCAGT
>PVIR01011204.1:0-25384 GCA_004026965.1 Petromus typicus
GCCCGGCACTGTGGTATGTGGTACTGGTTGCTGCTGGGCGTGAGTCTCCACACCCAGTATGGTATGTGGTCACCGGGGAATCGAACCCAGGTCCTTGCGCTTGCAAGGCAGGCGCCGGAACCACTGAGCTAACTCCCCGGCCCATAGAAAGGTTTTTGAGTGTTCATTTTGTCTTTAACTATAGAGTATGCTGTTTCTAAATCATCTAAATTCACCAGCCCAGGATCCACGTGACTAAAGTCTTCCTAGAAAGCTGGGTGAAGTTAATGTTAGAAGAGATTCATTCTACATAGTAGATCTACATGTAGGTCTTGTTGTGTAAGGATGTAATTCTTAAGTGCTTAATGTACTGACCAATGGGAAGAAATAAAATCCACAAAAGAAGGAGAAGACATGAGCCTTGGTTTCCAAAACCTTATGAAACCATTTACAAAACATGACTCATGCACTTGAAATAACTAGAGAACACTAAATATTGCAGCCAAATGCTGGGTTGTAAAAAAAAATTATCAATGTAACAACTCAAGTCATTGATAATTTTCAACAAAATGACCTAAGAAGGGCAGATATGTTATCTTGAGGGTAAGCAACATGGCAATGAATGGTTAGTCTCTTTACCTGAAAGAAACTAATTACAAGAATAGGAATTCTAGTTTCAAAGAGCAAGTGACAAGTTTTAAATTTTTCTGAGGTACTCTGAAAAATATAGTGAGTGCAGGCTGGCATTCTATATGCCATTTGACATGAGCTGGACCATCCTTTGAGACTCTAGCTCTGTGAGCGTGGAGTTTTCAGACTCTGTGCCCTGAATGTCTTGCCATGTTTCCTCTTGCTAAATATTCTGATATTGCCTGACACAAGAGGAGAAGTTGTTAGGAATCTTACCACTACATATTAAGTTAATTTAAAAGAGGTAAATAGTTAATTTTACTGAATTAATGATATCCTTATTTTGTAGTTGCCAGTTTGAAGTTGAAGAGTGCCTCAAAAACTATCAGGAACAGGTAGAAAGCAATGAAAAACATGTGATTTTTTTGTATGGTTCAACACCACTGGGCTTAGCAATAAAAACTTCTTCAATTATATTTGAAAAGAAGTTAAATTCTTATTAAAATAGTATTTAGTTTTTATATTAAATGTTTTTCTTTTATGGGTGGTAGTATCCAAGGTTATTAGTAAATTACAGCATCTATAATGAAGTGCTTAAAAATTATGCTATGAATATAAAGATTACTGAAGGAGTCCAAGTGTGAACGTAGGGAAGAAATATCTAGTTCCAAGATGATTATCTGTGATTATCAATAAGATGGATACAAAGAAATTAGATTTTCCAAATTCAAGTGTCACAGGAGTCAGACTGCTGTTGTGAAATGCATGAATGGGCCAGCATACAGGAAAATAAGGAAGAACATGGGCTTTAACACTGGAGGATATATTCTCTTTGGAAACAGGATTGCTGCTACCTAGTTCTAGTTGCCATTGACATGAGACACTGAAGAAAGGCATATAAACTTGTTTCTTTTTCATGTTGAAATGATGGCAATTAGTGTGGGTTGTTAAAACACGAGGAGTCACAAAAGAGGTACATGGCTACATTATCACTTTTGAAATAATAGACACACACAATTTGTGTCTACATATATACTTAAATTTTCAATGAGAAAATACAGTGTGATAATATGATGAAAACATGAATAATGAATTCTGAACTTCAGAAAATACTTAACCCGAAAAGGTTGATATAGTAAAGAACTCCAGACAAGAACTGTGGTGATTTAGCTTGATTTTGGCAAATTGATTGGCTTGAGAACCGCCTAGGGGATGAGCAGAGCTGGTGGGTGGGCCATTCAGGCATGAAATCAGAGACTACTCCTATCTCTCTCTATAGGTATATTACTCTACTCTGCTTCCCAAATGATATAAACCAAGCACCTTTGCCCCACCAGACTTTTCTGCTATGGGTTTTCTGCACTGGATTCTGGAGAGAATACCAAGAATCTTTTGACACTGTATGCCAAATTCAATCTCTCATCCTTTCAGTTTGGGAAGTTAAGTGCCCTGGCCCAGCAACAGGAAAACTGACTAATAGAGCTCTGAATTTTAACTCAGTTAATATCCCCAAAGTCACACTTCTAGTGTAATAGGATCAAATTCTATATGAGATTGTTCTTCACCCAAAGCTTATGATTTTATTTGTCCCTCTTTAAAGACAAGATAATTTCAAGGTAGATATGATAGACTAAGAGCTAAGATTACTTATATTTGGTCCTAATTCTGCCTTACTGATCACTCACGTGACCATGGAGATGTTATTTACCTCAATAAACCTCATTTCTCCTAAATTTAGAAAGAAAAATACTAGTGATTACAGTAAAGAATTACTAAGAAAACTAATTGCTTGACACAGAGACATTAAAATGCCAACTGATGTTATTGTTATCGTCATTATGATACAGAGTATTGTTTGTGATTGAGAATGACATGAGATCTCAGGTAATGAACAGGAAAATCACAGCTCATTCCAAAAGCCTGCAGAGGGACAGAGAAAGAAAGCAGACCAACTGTCATACATATATACTAAGTCTAAGCCATGCTAGAAGTTGGTGATTCTCTGAGAGTGTCTGTGAAATCTGTTTGATCATATTTTTACATATGAAAAATTCTCATTAATGGAGATTTATAAGCTTGCATATTGTTTTTCTCTGTCCATTCAGATTGCTATAACAAAATGCTACAGACCAGATGGTTTATAAAGGACAGAAAAGTATTTCTCACAGTTCTAGAGGCTGTGAATGCTAAGACGAAACTTTGTGCAGACTTGGAGTCTAGTGAGAACCCACTTTCTGATCCACAGATGGCACCTTCTTCCTTTGTGCTACTGTAGTACAGCTCTCTGACAGTACTGACTCCTCTGGTGAGCGCTCTATTCTCAAGGCCTAATCACTTGCCAGAGAGCCCGCCTCCATGTCCCCTCACAATGAAGGTAGGTTTCACCTCATGTGTTGGTAGTGGATGCAAATGTACCAGTGCTCTGATAGAGGATGTAGCACTGCTTAAGTAAGACTTCACTAGTGAGGGAGTAGGAATATATCACTTTATGTAAATATTACATCGCTCTGAAAGCAATTTAAAAAATATTGGAGGAGAGTGTCTGCCCTGTCTCTCTCTGCCTAGAATTAAGGTATAAATTTTCCTTTTTGGTGGTATCCTTATTCTTCCCTCACATATCAGGAAAAAGAGAAGTTTTATTACAGAAGACACAAACTGCCATCTCTATATATCTGCATAAGTGTACCTTGAGGAAGAATTATCTTCTATTAATTTTTTCTCTATATTTAACTTCCCACAATGTACTATTCCTACAGAGTCATTTTTGCTTTTGGTTGTTATTTCTCCATAGTTTATTATATTATATCATGGTATATAAACTCTCAAGTTTAACCACTACTCTGGTTATCCATTTATTTTTACTTCTATGCTTTCATTTATTTACTATGAAACTCCCCTGTGCATATAAAAAGAACCTATGCTGTTAATACATCTTTTATTAATTTACTTTATAGACAATAGCTATTAACAGGATAGAGAAAGAGATTATTTATATTCCCTGCACTGCTTAATGATGTCTGAATGCAAACTCACTAGCCTGGTAAAAAATAAGATGACAAATATCGACATGTTGATTTGGTTCTCGCTTTGAAGTCTGTAACTCACCCTAAACAAAACAAGTGAGCATTGTAGTGACATAAGTCAAGTGATTATTAACATGTAAAACATTTAGTTTGACTATTTATCATTTTTACTTGCCTGTTTCCTATATTTATATTAAAAATAGAAAAATTTCTTGGAGGATTCAGGGCATAGTGACATTGCAAAGTCATTTATTGCTGAGGATAAAACCTGTGGTCTCCTGAAAGGTAGAGTTTATAAAAGTCACTCCATTCTAAGGCTGGAAAAGAAAAAAAGGGCTAGGTTTCTGTGTGGCATATAACAGTGAAAATTGTAAAATATGTCCTAAAATTTTATTATCTACTTTAAAAGAATTATATAATCCCATTAGTTTCCAAGGCAGTGAAAGTATTAATTTGGAATGAAAGTGGTCTTTCCCTTTTAAATTAAATGGAACTGTGGGAGAGAGACTTTGGGTTTTAGCACACTGAATTGTAAAGCAAAAACCATTTATCTACCTTTAAGTTTTCAAAAAAATGGTACAACAGAAAAAGCATTCTGTTTTGGATGTGCAAACTCAAAGACAACAAGTATGTATGTTAATTATGAGTTGAAAACTTTAAAGATATTCCAAAGATCAAGGAAAATCTTAATTGTTTTTGAACTGATGATTATGTGCCTGATGATAAAGGAATTCAGCAAATGACATTATTGTCCAGCAGTCAGGAGAACAATTATATATTCAACAAAAGGCTGAAGAATTCAAAGTACAAATAGAGTAGATGGATATAATACAAGAAAGAGTCCCAGGTAGAAAATACAGACCTTTTTTGAGTAAATTTATTTTTGTTACATTCAAATATGTGTCTCAAAAGCCAAGGCAACTTTATTACATGAAGAAAAATCTTACAGGGACCTTAAATAGTGAAGCAGCCTATTTATTCTGGTTCTGCATAGACTTGTAGATAAACCCTGGAGAAGTGAAAAGCTCCAAGGAATTTAGCTTCAACTTCACTCGAAGGCCCATTAAAGTGAGACTTGAGTGAGTGATGGTATGAGACAGAGCTAAGTGGCTTAAAATAATACATGTTTATTATCTCATAGATTCCATGGGTCAGGAGACCAGGCGCAGCTTAGTTGGGTCTGCTGGTCCCAGGTCTCACCAGGCTGGAGTTGAGATATTTTTGGAGCTGCAATCTCAGATATGACATGAGAAACATCTCCTTATGAAGCCATTCTTATTGGAAGAATTTCTATGTTGTTGTAGGATCAGTGGTCCATTTTCTTACCTGCTCTGTGACCTAGAAGACACAGGCTATTGCTTCCTATGTGGCTCTTTTTATAGGTCCTCTCAAAGTATGGCAGCTTACTTTTACAAAAATAACAGTAGAAATAACCTCTTACTCCAGTCCACTAAGACCGGCCTTTATTTGATTTTATGCTGCTGGGGTAACAATCTAACACCAATGACATGTTCTTTTGCCTAGAAGCAAGTCTTGTGTCCATATTCAAGGATATAGAATTACACAGAGACATGAAAGAAGCGTGAAGAGGTGAGGTATCTTTGTGATTCCTTAGGCTCTGTCATTCAGTCATTTTTCTCTGCCTCTCCTGCACCGCTAATTATCTATCTATCTATCTATCTATCTATCTATCTATCTATCCAAAATACTGATCACTTTTTGGGCTCTTTCAATTATTTGTAGAAACCTCAGGGATAAATGTCTCAAGCCCGCCTCCAGCTGACAATGACATGCTTCAGACATTAGTTTCACATTAACTTGACGTTATCTCTTATACTCTTACAATTTTTTTTGTTTCTCTTTCTTAGTTGTTATCTTGTGTATTATACATACAGATCTATAACCTGCTTCCATTCCTTCTTGAGATAAGACCTAACATAAATACATACATCAACAGACAATTACATGAATGTAACCAACCAATCCTCTCAAGAAACCACTTTCCATCTTACTTGCCTTAACATTAAGTCAACCTTTGTTTCTGGGACCTTGTTATCCATTCAAATAACTCAAAAAATGTCAGTAAAGCTGGATTTTAAGAGGCTTTTTCTCTTCCTATCAACATTTTTTGTTTAGATTGAAAATAGGTTAGGAATTAACTACCTTATAAAACTGCTCAATTGAACTTAAAAAAGTTTCTTAGAATTTCTCATCTGTATCCTGTATCTAATCACCATCTTGTGTCTTGCTACTCAACAATTCTTATGTTACTGGGGGTACCATTCTTTCTTGAATGTTTTCTAATCTGCACTTACTTTCTTTTTTAAAGTGATTTTAAATTAATGGATACATTTTAGGTATATAATATAATGACATTCATCACTGGGATCTTATACCTGGACATGGCATATCCTGCTTTTTATTTTTCACCATGCTCCTGCCCTGTCCTCATCCCCTACACCTCTCCCCATTTACAAACACTCTGTCTCCATCTCTTCCTTCTTTTCTCATATTTATTCCTTCTTTCCTTTCTCCTATTTCCCCTCTCTAGTTCCCCTTCTCCTTGAACATTTCATTTCTATTTCACAATATCTATTATACATTATGGTTCTCATTTACACTTTAAGTTTCTCACACTAGAAAAATTGTTCAGTATCCACACTTATGTGTCCTATTTATTTCACTTAAGAATATGGCCTCATTGTGCATCCATTTCGCTGTAAATGTCTCAAGTTTGTCATTCTCTATGGCTGGGTAGTATTCCATTTTATTACAAAAACACATCTTTATTCAGTTTCTAGTTAATGTGCATTTGGATTGTTTTCAAGATTTAACTATTACAAATTGTGCTGCTATAAACACTAGTATGCATATGTTGCTGAGGTATTATACTTTTAATTCTTCTGGGAAAATGTAAATCAGGGGAATAGCTGGATAATCCTAGTTTCCATGAAAACTAGAAGAACTAATTCTTCAGAATGCTATTTCATTGCTTCCTATAAAAACTCTTACACAGAAGTGCTACAAATAGTCATTAAATGGCCTATCTTATTTATTTCCTCTTGATCAGGTAGCTCCAAATGTTTTAATCTCTCACACTGATTTTGTTCTCTCCTTTTAAAAATCTGTCAAATCTGCTCTGGAAGGAAATAAATAGTCTACTTTTGGAAAGGGCTTTTAAGTCTTTCATGTCACTAGTGAGTCATACAGCAGAATGTGATGCTAACCCACTGCTAATTCAATTTTGGGGGTCCTAATATATGGCAGACAAGTTTTGCCCCTGGGCCACCACATTGGCCCTCCTTTCCCTCTACCTAAAACTTTATTCCTCAGCCTATCTGTATTGTTTTATTATTTTCCTTCATATCTCTGTTCTTATATCACTCTTTCAAAATGCCTCTCCTATCACCCTTTCCAAAATATCAACACTCTCCTTGCGTCTACTTTTTTTCTATCTTCCTTACAAAGTTTTAATTTTTTTATTCTCCAGGGCACTTAACTACCATCTCGTGATACTATGTATTAAACCTTTTGGCTGTAAGTCATTTATCTATGTAGAATATACACTCTAAGCGCACAGCAACTGTGTCTTTGTCACCATCTTCAATGATATCCAGCGTCCAGGATACAAATATAAATAATTAATATCATATTATATGATCAATAAATATTTGTTGTAATAAAAGATAGGTAAAAGGTAGGCATGGAATAATGAACAGAATTAATCCAATTGACACAAGCTACAGAGCTTGAAGCCTGAGACGACTACTGCCTTGGGCTTATGTATTTACTCTCTGATCTCGTGCTATATTCTCTCTAGCCATGGAAAGGCATTGCTCCACCTTAGAGAAAATTGTGGACACTGAAATTTGGACACTAAAGTGGTACACAATCATTAGGCAATAGCCACTTCCCTAGTAATATTATAATAGATTATAGAGAATATACAAAGGGAAACTTAAAGTTTATTCTTTGTGGATTTTAGGAATCGAAAAGAACTTCTAGTGTTGGTTATGTCACACTGTAGTTGTGCAACCTAGGATAATTTCATTATATAATCTGAAGCTTCAGTGACCTTATTCACAAGGTGAGATAAATACTACTGTCACTTTCTGAAGGTTATTGTAAGCAGTAAATGAAGTAATCCACAGAGAAAAAGAGAGTGAGCAATTTTAATATAGTATCAGCAAATGATAGCCAATATTTCTACCACTAATAATAATGAGCATATTATTATTACAAAATTATAGCAGATTTCTGGGTCAACTAGAGACCAACAAAATAAAAAACGTAAATAATAAATAAAATCTGTCTTTTAGACTGTCCACAATCCACTGTTATCATTTGCTAGTGTATTATATAAACATATTTCATTAGGAAAATCAGCATCTCTGGATCCTGGAAAATTAGGATTAAGTACCAGTTCTATCCCTTTTTCCATGAGTAATATTGCACAATTTACCATATGAAGATATATTTTCCTCATTTATAAACTGAAAATAATATCTCACTGAAAAAATACTAATGCTTCAATGAGATAATGAGATAATATTGTGTACATCATGACATTCCAGCATGGTGTAGAACTTTTACCAAATGGAAACTCAATAAATGTAAGATTAAACCAGGCATGTCGGAACATGGCTGCAATCCTCCCACTCTGGCAGGCTGAGGTGAAACGATCATAAAAGTGGGTAATTCTGCAACTTAGCAAGACCCTTTCTCATATAAAGGTGGTGGAGTGGAGATGGAGCTCATTGTGAATGCCTTGGGTTCAATCCTTAGTATTGCTGAAAAAAGATTAATTAAAATTTTATTTATCTGGAATCTTCAGAATATAATTTATCCTTTCCATTCCCTATCCAGGAAGATATATCTGTTAATTCTCCTCTGTATCTGTTAAAATCCTATCTCATCTTTGAAATTCAGTTCAGGTTGCAAGACCTTGTGCAGGTGTTCATATACCTGACCCAGGACAGATATACTCTCAGTTAGTAAAAATGTCAGACTACTAGCTATCAAAGATTTATCCATTATGGAAAGTGCGCTTTGTTAAAAGTAGTTTCTATGCCTGAAGTTAATACTTTGTAGGAAGTCATGATGACTAAACACTATCTATGCAGGGAAACCAAAGCTCAGTAACATGTGGCTCTTTCTTCCATTCTCACAACCTGCTGGAAAGTAAAATAGATAAAACTCTCAAAGTCGTAATTGTAGACAAAGATTTCCTGAAGAGAACCCAGGTTGTACAGGAAATAGAAATATACAGAATCAATAAGTGAGATCATATCAAATTGAAAACTTCAGCACAGCAAAACAAACAATCAGCAAGTGGAAAGAAAACCTAAAGAATGTGAAAAAATTGCCAGTTCTTCCACAGAGGAATGATATCTGGAATATATAAGTAACCTAAAAAGCTGGATGGCCCAAAATAAAAGATGTAAGAAAAAAATGAACAAGTTAAATGAAAAGACACTTCACAGAAGATGTACATGAAGTCTTGTACATGAAGTCTAAGTACATTAAGAAATACTCAACATCACTGGCCACTAGGAAATGCAAATTAAAACAGCACTGAAGTCCCATATAACCCCAAAACAATGTCTATCATCAAGAAATCTAATAATCACAAGTACTAAAGATGCTGTGGGGGAAAAAGGAACTCTTCTACACTTTTGGAGGGAATGTAAACTAGTACAGCCACTGTGGTAAGCAGTATAGAGAGACATTCCTTAAAAAACCTGAAACTAAAAATTCCATTTGATCCATCTGTTCCCCTTCTAAGAACTGTTCTAAAGGAATTAAAGACATTATAAATACAATAATATATCATATAGCAGCACAGTTCATAATAACCAAATCTTGAAAGAGTTTATATGTACATCAACAGATGAATGGTTTTAAAAAATACAGTTTTTACATGTAATAAAATAATAGTTTACCACAAAGAAAGATAAATGAGTTGTTTGTAGGAAAATGGGCGTACCTTGAAATCATTTTTAAGTGAAATAAATCAGATCCACAAGCTTAAATGTCACATGTTTTCTCTTATATAAGAAACTCAAATTGTAAATGAAGAGCAAAATGAAAGATAGATAATAGAGTGCACAGAGATAGCTCTTCCTCAAATGGAAAGCAGATAAAAAGATGAAGGAAAGGGGATAGAATCGAGGGAAATGGGATAAGAAAAGCAATTAAGATGTGTTATGTACATGTACCAATTTCACACAAAGAGTGGAAACATTATGTTCTGCAAATGTAAACTAATAAAAAAATTTTAAAAGCCCAGTACCAGTGTGTGAGTTTGGAATAATTAAGAAAGCCCACCTCTGCTTCCAATCTTCCTGTTTGACTTGCTGAAACCATGTTAGCAACTATATTGTGGATGGACTTTGACTTCTGCCTAATCCTTTCAACTTTCTAACTTCTTTACAGATATATTTCCCAAAAGAATCCTCCTATACACCTTGTTCATAGAGCTCCTTGTTTATGAATTGGTTTCCAAGGAACTCAGATTAAGATACCCATAGAAGTCTTTTTAGATCATGAATGTTCATAAAAGTTATTTTGACTGTAAGCTCCAGTATTCATTTGTCAGGGCAGTGTAATCTTCCTTATTTGGTGAGCTCTTGTACTATTAGAAATACCATCTACTTCCATGTTTGACTTTTTTTAGCCACCCCATGTAAGTGATATTATATAGCATCGGTCTTTCTGTTTCTGCCTTAGTTCACTTACTATAATGTTCTCTGGATTCATCCATATTACCAAAAAGGACAGGATTTTTTATTTTTGTGTTTTGAGGAAGTATCCCACTGTATGTATACATTTTAAAAGTTCATCCAGCCAGCAGATATATGAAAATGTTCAGAATTTATAATAATCAAAGAAATGCAAATGAAAACCATAGTGAGAGATATTGCTTCACACTTGTTAGATTGGCTATTATCTAAAAGATGAAAGATAGCTAATATTGGCCAAGGATGTGAAGAAAAGGCAAGCTTTACACGGTTGGTGAGATGTAAATTAATAAAGCTATTTTGAAAACAGTGTGGAGAGTCCTAAATAACTCAAAATGGAATTATCATGATTGTTAGTTTTTGTTTGATAATTATAAAATTAAAAGGAACTCATTCTAAATTATAAAAACAGACATACTGACATAAAATTTATGAGATATTAAACAAAAATATATCTGAACATAAAAAACACGGGAAAAATTAGAAAGTAAACATGGAGAACAGCAGAGGTATCATTCTGAACCCAGAAAATTTACACTGGCTTGACCTGTGATTATTAATAGAAATTACCACTTGCCTAAACATTTGAATGTTTGAATTGTTGAATGTTGAATTGTTTGAATTGTTGTTGTCTCCCTCAACTCTTCTCATGAGGGTCCAATACCTGAAAAAAACTATACAAGCACATCTACATTCGTATATATGGATTCTTAAAATCCAGATAGTTTGGATTCAGAGAAATAAAAATACCCTTGAATAAATTTGAAGTATAGTTCATCAAAAAAAGCAAAAACTACATAGCCATTTTAATGGTCAAACTTAATTGTTCTAATTATCTTGGGCGCAACCTAGGCACACTTCTGGGTGTGTTTTTGTGGATTATGATGACATGAACTCAGCTACTAAATATAATCTCTTATGCATTCTCTCTGACACTGATCTGTTTCCCAAGCCATCATGAACTGAGCATCTTTACTCAACAGCATCTTTCTGCCATACTATTTCTGCCTTGAAATTGGTTGACCTTGGACTAAATCCTCTGAAACCAGAAGCCAAACAATGAGCCATTAAACCTTTCCCTCTCTGAGTTGCAAATGTCATATATTGTCCCAGCAACAGGAAAACTGACTAGTACACCATTATGTCCATATGCTAGTTTACCCTTCCCTGACTATTTGGGAATGAACAATTCAGGTTAGTAAAGGCAAATTTTTAAATTTGTTTATATCTGAAAAACATATGAATGATAAAAAGCAACAACCAATACTTCTATTGAGTTAAATACAAAGATATCTTATGTCTAATCCAAATATTTCAAGAAATAACAATTACAGAAATTAAGATTATTAGTCTGTGCCCAATAATATTAGGTGTATTCTATTAAAAGTAATTTAATTTTAATGTAAAGCTACTATCATGATGACAATACTTACAGACACCAATTATTGAATAGCTACTATTTCTAAAATGCTTATTGCATTATATTCTAATGACAATATCTGCCCTTAATGAAATATGCTATGCCAAGTACTATAAAATAAGGTGAAAGGGGACAATGTTGAGATTGTAACAAAAAAGTAAGGAAACAAATTTTATATATATGGGGGGGGTGGTAGGGTGGGTGGGGCTATGGGAAAAAATGAGAATTAAGTTGTGTCTCATACTGGTACAAATCCCCATTATGGAGTGCAATCATGATGTGTATATTTAATGTACCAATAAAGATAATTTTAAAAAAGATATTAAATATGCTGTTTTATCAAATCTTCACTACCATCTTTGTGAAGTCAGCATTAGATGGCAGTGATAGCAAGACCATAGAAGTTAACTTATTCTCTGAAGGTCATACACTCCAGCTGGTGAGGTTAGGATTTAGATCCAGGTTTTCTGAGCACCAAAACTCTGGTCTTAGTATATATGTCAACCTAATAATATAAACAATTACCAACTTTATAGCCTGTAGCTTATGGTGTCAAAATGTGTCATATTTCCAACTATTTATTAGTTTTAATGAATATTTACTTGGAATCTACCAAGATCCATACAATAATGTTGAGGTCACAATTGCAAAGACATTCTTGATTTCTCTGTCTCACTCACATCATCCAGTCTGCTGCCAAATCCTATCAGGTCTGATACAGTATTATCAGAGAGGAGCACTGACTGACACGGAGAAGTTCCAGAAACTTCTTTGAGGATAGGCACCAAAGCTTACAACAACTTCTGCTCTTAAGTTTAACATGATTTGTGATACTCTTCTCTTTTCAGTACAATAAGCTATAATTCATATAGGTAACTTAAAAGTAAAGTAATATTTTCATCAGTGTGTTTCACTTTGTTCTGGATGCAGCACATCCAAATGGTCTAAGAAAAGAGAGTCTTTGCAACCAAGGATAAGTCAGGCTTGAGGCAAAACATTGAAAATAGATATTGTTAGTGCTGAGGTTTTGCTCACTTTTTACAGAAATGTTATCCATTTAGATTGTATCTTTTGAAAACCCACAAACCGGAAACAGGAAACAAGCTTCGTGCTTTACGAGTTATTTTGTTGAATAATGCAGTTATTATGGCACATAGCTGTGTGCAATACAATGATCTCTAACTGATGATATTTTGTATGACCTGAATGTTGAAAAAATAAACAGGAAGTTCTAGAAATGTCTTCTCAATAGATACAATTTCCCTCAGAAACTGAATTAATTTTTAGGTGGTTAATGGAAACTTTCTGCTTTCAATGTGAAGCTGTTATCCTAACAGAAGCTTCCTAGAATCTTCAGCCAGAGTTCAGTCCTTAAGTAATAAACAATACACACACACACACACACGTCTGGGCATTTTAGATTTCTTTAACATTTTGGCATTTTTATTACTGTGCAGAAGTGTAGCAGAACCTCATTTGAAAAATTCATATATTTCTTTGAAGAAGCCAAAGGAGATTTCCTAATTTAAGTCAGGAAAAGTGGGAATATTTTATAAGGATATACCTGAAATACAAGGTTAAATACTATTAGTATTAGTTTTAATCTGAAGCCTTTAGATTGCATAGACCATTTGATTAGGCTGAATCCTAGGTTTACTATAAACATGCACTATGTTTTTTATGTATTTTATTCCCCTGCCTTTTAAGTTATAGAATAGGTTAATCATATATTTATCAAATATTTACTAGCAATTAATGATATGTATGGCATTTTATAGGTATATTATAAAAATTACCTTTTATGCATAGGAATTTATAATTGAATCAAGGAAATTACATGAGTATGCAAGAGTCAATAGTATTAAGAAGAGGTACAGTATGAGACTCTCTTTCATTGAATGCCTACTATATGTCAGAGCTCAGTATTAGAATACATTGGTGAGCATGGTAGATATGATCCCAAGCCTTATACTTCATGTAATCTAAATAAAAAGAAAATTAATCAACAAGTAATTACTATAAATACAGTCAGTACTAGATGAGGACGAAGTATTCTATCACAGGATTCCTAGTTAAAACTTTGAGCTCCAAAGAATGTTTCCTAGAGGAAGAGTCTTCCATTCAGTCTAAGTAGAATGTACCACAATTCAGAGGGGTGAGGAGAAGTTAATGTCAGTAAGCAAATATGCAACAGAGATAAAGATGCATTTGAGGAATTAAAAGTTCAACAAATCTGAGACAAAGCCTAGGATGAAAAAAAGCAACAAAAGATAAGGCTGGAACAACAGGCATACTCACTACATATCTTATAGAACACATTCATGGTTCTAGGCTTTATCTTAAAGGCAGTGGTACAGGAGAGGTACTGGACCTAAAAGTGGCTCCTGTGAAAAGGATTTACTGACTGCAAGGTAGAGCAAGGAGACATAGGGTGCTCTATGCAGAATCTCAGTGAGAAGATTAAAGTACCTTTTTGCAGAGTGAATTTCAGACATACAGATGACAAGCGTTTACTAGATATTTATGTAGATTACAGAGTATGGGATGATTTTAGGGTCTCTAGCTTGAGCAACAGAGTAGAAGGTAATGTCATTCATAGAGACAGAGGGCACAGAAGGGGATGTAAGCCATATGTAATGGCAGCCATGCCAAGATATGACAAACACATATATTGCTTTAGTTACTTTCCTCACTGCAGACACAAGTGCCGACACCCAAAATTAATGGAGGAAAGGTTTATTTTTGATTACAGTTTATAAAGGCTTCAGTTGGTAGTTGGCTGGCTCCAAAGCAGGGTGTCATGGCAGAAGGGAGTCACAAAGGAGAAACAGTGCATGTCAGGCAAAAGGCAAAAAAGCAGCACACAGCAAGGTACAAGTGACAAGTAGCAACACCCTGTATGCCAAACTAATGAATAGATTAATTTACTGAGCACATACACTAGATCTGGCCACCTCCAGAAAGCCCTGGCTATGATCACATGAGGCTGCGGGTAATATCTAGATAAAAGCCAGACCATGTGAAGTATAAATTAAAGAGAATATAAGAAAGAGAAGGATTACCTCTGAAACAGAAGTTTTGTAAAAGAGACAGCACTTTTACCTGGTGGCAACTCAGTGGGTAAATTTAGTAGCGAAAGAACGTAAGGCATATTTAAGGAATGGCAAATGATCACGACTGATTAGAACACAGAATTTGTTGTAGGGCCTGTTCATGTTAGATATAAAAAGATACAGTGGGTTGTAAATGTAGAGCACTTTAAATATCATGGAACAGAGTAGAGACTGGTTAAAACCAGGGTTTGCAATCTAGCATAACTATTATGGTCTTGGGTAGATCATTTAATCTTTCTTTGCTTAATCTCCCAAATTTTTAGACTTAATAGATTGGTAAAATTAAAAAGTGAGGGGTGACAGGTATGAAGCAACAAAACATAATCAATTTTATTTTGGCAAGTATGAATATTTAAGACAAATAAACATAAAACCCTCCCATATATTACTATGTCTACTTCATAAAACAGACTTTAACATAAACATGCCAAAAAGCATTTTAAAATCTGTGAAATGAATAAAGTTAGTTTTTATAGAGTGCTTATGTCACTGTTCTTGTTTTCCTCTTTCCACTAAGAATCAGTGCAAACTTCTGGCACTTGTCAAGAAAAGCTCGGCAACTACTGAAGTACATTCTAGAATTCCTTTCAACAGCATTCTCTGGGATTTTTATACTTCCTAGGAGTTTTATTTTATCAGGTACTAGTGAGCCACTGAAGTTTTTGAGAGATGGAAGCGATACTCTCAAAGCTTTGATTTAGGGAGGTTTTAGAAGGAGAAAAGCAAGAAGTCTAATCATGTAGCTGTCTTCAAAGTTGAGGCATGAAATAAAGGCAAAAACTAGGACACTGGAAACAGGAATAGAAAATCTGCAATAAATGTACCCAGTGTTCACATTCTAGTGGCACTAACAACATGTTAAGTCAGACTTATTTGAAAGGGTTCAATTCTTTAGTGAAAGACCTACTTTACCTCAGAAGGTCTCTATGCCCCCTCCCTTCATCTAGGAGATTTTTCAGGATGCTGATTCAAAAATAACATTTTTTTTCCCTGACACTACTTATCTAACCCTCAATTTCTAATGGTCCTGGGCAGAAGAGATCATATTATTCATATTGTGATGAAGAGCCTGAGGAATTAATTCCTTGGAGGAGGTAAATCACAAAGAGGAAGCCTATGATAATGACTTACTTCAAATCAGTGCTTGGAGAGGTTACAAATAAAAGCAGTGCCATCATGTCATAAAATCAAAGCTGCAGAACTCAATCCCAAAATCAGAGAAAATAGCACTTTTTACATCCTGAACTATTTTTGCCCCAAGCCCTTCCAGGGAAAATTACAAAACAGAAAGAGTGGCTCATCTTGTGAAATTGCAGTGAAGGGCTGATATTCTCTAATATTGTTGGATTAAAATACCCAACACCTAAAGTTAAAGGAGGAAAGGCTTCTGTTGGCTCACAGTTTATAGAGGTTTCAGTCTATAGTTGGCCGCCTCCGAAGCAGGGTGAATGGCAGAGGAGAAACCATGTATGACAGGCAGACAGCAGCAAGTAGTGAAGTAGAGAAGCAGCAGCCAACAAGCAGTGACTGCAGGAACTCTTTCTCCCCCTAATGTTATATTCAGGCTACTCACCTTAGGGTGAGTACCACTTTCAATCACAGTGGGCCTTCCCATTATCCACACTCAGAATTATGCTGAACCAATCAGCAGACTAATTTAATAATAACACCCTTAATCTCAGCATCACACACTCTAGATCCAGACATCTCTGAAAAAGTCCTGCCTGTGACCACATAAAGCTTTTGGGGGACATCTAGACACATACTATAATAATATTCAAAAGGAACCACAGGGAAGCTCAAGATCAATGTCAGAACATGAATATGTTAATTTATTGCATTATAGTAAGCATTTTATTATATACACATATTTTATAACATCATATAGTATACCTTAAATATTCATAATAAAATTCATTTTGAAGTGTTTCTAAATGCCCAATAGCCGACAAAATCTGCTAATGACCAACCCTATCCAAGTAGCCCCTATAAGGTGATACAAGCTTAAGATGTTGATGATGGATGGTATTGATGAAGTATGCATTACTTTTTTAAGAAGCAGTAAAACAGAATCCACCATTTTGAGTGCTTACTAGAAACTCTGCAAATCACTTTAAAATATCTTGACTACTCTTTAATGCAAACTCATGATGTATGTGCTATTATCAGTTCTTTATGCATGTTTGGAAAATAAGGCTCAAAGATGTTAGTTACTTTGTCCAGGATCATGTAACCAGGAAATAAACCAAAGAGTGTTCACACCAAGTCTGCTCGCCCCACTGGTACAGATCCTACTTTCTATCCTATGGGTGCGAATGACTACAATTTTGTACTTGGTTCAAGTGTCAGAAGAAATTATCAGGTACAGAGATTTACCTTTTCCAGGTGTGTATGTGAGTGTGCGTGTGTGGTTAAGTAGAGTGTTACAAAGTAGAAACTGAAAGAAACTCCACTGCTATAAAAAAAGGGGAAATTGTCAAGTGTTGTGTACAAGGGCAAGACTCTCTGAAGAATATGATCATTATGTACTGGAAACATATCTAGGAGATGCAGGAGGGATAAGAAATGGAGGAGAGGGGGATAAGAAAAGAATTAAGAAATTTCATGTACCAACTCCCCATGGTGAAAATAATCTATGTACTACAAACAGGTACCAACAAAAAAGACAAAATTTCCACATCATTCGTCTTTATACTATTTTATGAAATATTCACATTTTTTTTTTTGCACTTGGTAGCTAACATTGCTTCTTACTAAGGACAACCTGTATATTATCTCTGCTATAAGTAGAGATGGCTGTTTAAAACTATCCTTTTCAATGAATCTACCTGTAAGAAAAATAACACTTACTATTTTCATGTTTTTCCTCCAATACAAGGGATCAAACTCTACACCTTGTACTTGCGAGGTAAGTACCACACCACTGAGCTAAGTCCTCAGCTCCATTCTTTTCATGTTAAATTTTTACATGACTAAGTCCCTTTCTTTTATTTTGATATTTTCTGGTTTCTCATCATTATTACTTGTGAGTGCTACATAACGATTACACTCACTGTGGCTAGCTGGCACACGTCCTTCCTAAAGCTACTTTTAAGTTAGAGCGGCTCTCCTCTTTTACCAGAGCTTCTTATGACATCCAGAGACCAGCCTGCACTTGGAAATACAAGCTGTGTGCAGTCAAAGGCAGTTCTGTTCCAGCTAGCTGGTGACACTGACGTTAGACCTGTCCCCTAAAAGCAGCATTACAAAGGCCTGGCAGACTTCCTCAGATTCTTTCAAGTCAGAAACTATTTTCTTTCTGTGATAAAATGTAGTTTCCACTTCATACAGCACATGCTCTCATTTGGAAGGCTCTTCAGTGACAACGGAAATGAAGGTGCTTTTTTTTCTACTAGATCTTTAGAGCTTATTCGCAGCTGGCTTCTGTGTCCTCATGGGCTAGACTAGTATAGGAAAGTGAGTAGTTTTCTCTTCCAGTAGTTTTCTTTCTTCTTCCTTTCATGACAAAAAATCACCGCACATAGAAATCCAAAGTGAAGCACATAGAAATCCAAAGTGAAATGCTTGCAGTGCATCCACTGCATTGTGTGCTCACAGCTTGCCATATAACCCAATTCCTTTCACTTTATTTCATTTTCCTGGGACATGAAATTGTTGCCTCTTGGGTTATGGAAGGTAACAAACTGCATTTCCCAATCAGAGCCACTATCAGGCCCCAGTGAGAGGCTTTATGCTTACTGATGACTGCTTAAAATAGCGAGTGTGTGTGTGTGTGTGTGTGTGTGTGTGCGTGCGTGCGTAGGTCAGTGCTGGATTTGGTACAGCGGGTCATAGGGTGGGGGCAATTGTGCCACCTCTGAGACTTTTGAATCCGGAGCAATTCAGGCTGATCCAGCCTCTAGCTGTGGGAAGCACACTCTGTCCGTTACCCTGACCCCGCAGGAGTCTCTCGTCAGCTCCCTCACCAAGCCCGTCTCCCGTGGGAACGTAACACTGGGAGCCCTGAGCTGGAGAAGTCCCACGGCTGCTCACTCCCAGTTCAGACCGTCGACCCCGCCCTGTGTGGTGTCAGGCCATGTACTCTCCCCAGGGGCTGCGCTGGGGGTCTGCTCACAGCAGTCACTGGTTCCTTCGACTTCTGTGTTTCACCCTTAGAGGTTTCACATTTTTACTCTCCAAAGGAAAAAGTGTCAGATCTGATTTCTAGGGCCTCCTGAATGAAAGTTTGATTTAATTGTAACACTTCTTATTTCTCTTAAAATCAATTAATAAATGATGCGTTCTGCCTTCGTTAAAACAATAAAGCTCTTTAATCCTACTATAGTGTTAATATCTGCAACATATAATCCCTGAGGTTATACTACATCTTTTGCCAGCACAACTTCTACAAGTTTAGTTGGATTGTCTGTGTCGATAGTGGTTAAAAAAGAGGAGGCCGAGTTTGGCCTCTCCCATTATATTGTCTTTGAAAGTTACTGTCTCATCAGCAGCTTCTCAGGCAGCTTATCCAACATGGATAAAAGCGGCAGCATAATTTCCTTCTGGAAAGATGTAAAGAAAATTTGGAGAGAAAAAAAAATCACTGATAATGACAGAAAGGAACAGAAAGATAATTAAAATATTTGCAATTAAATATTTCAGAATAGGCTCCTCGATGACATTACTGAATTACATATTGTGCATGAAGATGGAAATGATAGTTAACATTTGGCTCATCACTAGTGGGAGATCTCATAAGGTTACAGAATAAAAGTTTTTAACTTATACATAAGACAAAGTAGAAAGGTAATATGTTGTTTACAGGCCAGCTGGTGATTACATTTTTTTGAGATAGGGTCTCACTATGTAGTTCAGGCTAGCCTTGAACTCGCGGGGATCCTCCTGCATCAGCCTTCAGAGTGTTGGGATTACAAGCCTTCACTAAAATTTCATTTTAAACCTCAGTTAACTATGAGTTGAATCCAATGAGTTTCTTGATAATAACTCTCTTCTCTCATTCGCACTCCTTTGTTTACACTGGAAATGTCTGGCTGAATGAGAAGACAGGCAAACAGTCATGGTTTTATGTTGCTTTTGTTTTTTGAGGTGTTTTGTTCTGCTTTGTTTTGCTTGAGACAATGTGTCACAATGTGGTTCAGAATGGCCTTGAACTCTCTCTATAGCTCAGACTGATTTGAAATCCACAGTGATCCTACTGCCTCAGTCTCCTAAATGCTGAGGTTATAGGTGTGGGCCATCATACCCACCTTGCAGTCATGCTTACTTTTTAAAAGTTTTGTATAAATATTTTCAAAGAATCTTCAACAAAAGACAATAAAAATGACAATGCAGTGAGTGCTAAAGTACACAAAAGGGAAGAAGAGTAACTACCATTTGCAGAACTATTGAAATTCTTTTCACAGTCTATTCTTCACACAAGGTGGCAGAAAGTAAGGAATAGCAAATGTGCAAGAATAAGCATTTAAAGTTTTGTAGAATGAAGTTAGAATGAAGTCATGACCCATACAAGACAATAAACAAATACCCACAAATTCTTCTGTGCAAAAGAAATTCTATACTAAGGTTGATGCTTCTTTGTGATGTGTAGATAGGGCCATACCGGGATCTCTCTGACTTTGGTCTGTTAAGTTACTTTCATTAACAATGAGATACATATCATTCAACAGCAGTCACTTATTCATTCAATGATAATTTATTGAACATATTGTTTATATTGGCCAACCAGAAACTATTATAAACACTGGGAAATATAAGTGAACAAAACAGACAAAAATGTGTACTTAAGTTCTGAGAGAAGAAATAATAATTAAAATTAATAAATTCATGTTTAAAATTAATCAAATGTTTTCAACGAATGTTAGGAAGTGATGACGGAAAACTGAGATCTGGGTAAAGTTGACGGAGAGTAGGAAGAAATAGGAGTGGGATGGGAGTAAGTTGCATATTAAAAAAGAGTTAAGCTAGTCCTCACTGAGTTGATGCTAGATCAAATATCTGAAAGGCTGAAGTACGCAAGTTATTGGGGTGGAAGAAGAATCTCGGGCTCACACTTAGGCATGCTCTGTGTGTTCTAGGCACAGTGATGTGACCAGCGTGGCTGAGAGAAGGGAGTGAAGGAGAAGAGAGCAAGGGATGAAGTCACACAAAGTTATCAGAATTATGGGCCACTGGAAGGGCCTGAGGCTTCATTCCTGGTATAGCAAGATGAACCAGCCAGGATGTTTTGCAACAAATGAGGTAGGAGATGATGATGATGATGATGATGATGATGACGACAATGACAACTTACACCAGAACAGGAAAAGTGAGGCACTGAGGAGTCTTAAGATTCTAGATATACTTTGAAATTAGAGCCGAGGCATTTCTGATGCACTGGTTGTATGTATGCGAGAAGGAGAATTAACCAAGGATGACTGAAATTTTTGGTCTGACCAACCAGAAGAACGAAGTTTCCATCAAATGTGGGGGGCAAAGTGTAGGTTTGCTGGAGACAGCAGGAATTTCATTGTGAAAGCTACAGATTGGAGATGTTCATTGTATTTCCATGTGAAGCTATGACACCAGCAATTGAAAAGGTGCAGAGATATTCAACTGAATCACCAGAATAGAGAAATTATGTCAAGCAGTAAATAAAGACAGGGAAAAAAAAGTAAGTTCAAAGACGAAGCTAGAGAAACTCCAGTGTTCAGTCTGGAGAAGAAACACGTGGATGAGAAAGAGAAAGTACATAAGGAGCCGTGAACAAAGCAAACAGGGCTTCGTCGTCTGTCTGTCTGTCTCTGCACCTCCAGCCCTCCCCTCCGTCTATCTCTTTCCCTCTCTCCACACGCTCTTCCTCCTATCCTCACCCTATTCTCGCTTCAGCCCACCTCTGTTTCTAGCCCAGAGAAAGGGAGAGACACTGCATGTTGGAGAACAATCCATCGGGACAGCTTGGGAATTTCTGTTGCTGGTTTATTTCGAATTACTGACACATGCTGATAATAAAATACATACCAGCTTTCAGTCTGCCCTGCATTGTTATCTATCTCTCCAAAATATGTGCATCTTTACTGGCTACACTCAGAGTAGATTGCTGGTTTGGCACCAATCTTAACAAGGTACTGAGGATGTACTGCACACTCATATGCTAGTTTAAAATATGAAATTATTAAAGAACCTTGGATTTGCCCTATATGTATTCACTTTTTGCTCAATGCTTGTAATGTCTCCTGGTTTCTCTTAATTTTAACTGGAAGCCTCCCTTACCACATTTCTTCAGAGCTTATGAGCAGACAGCTGCTTCCTGAGATGACATTGTCTGTCTTGTCCCCAGCCTCTTACCAGCCTAAAGGTGTCTTAAAGGTAACATAGGATTATGATTAGATAAATCAAGAGTTTTGATTTTTCAATGACATTTTGTTTTGATGCTTTTATTTTAACTGTCTCCTCTTATCCTCAAAAACAGACTACATATCTCTGCATCCCCAACACATCTGCATTTTGAGTTCCCTCCAAATGCTCCATGTACCATTGATTATGAGACTCTGAAAATATACCCAGGGAGATAATTTAAACAGTAAAATTTGAAAGTAGCTACTAATTCATAGATTTTATTAGCAGTTGGTGCTCAACAAGTCTTGAGAAACTCCTAGACTGTCCAATAAATAATCAATGTCCCATATGACTGAGAAATCAACAAGAGCGATAGCAGCTTTCAGAGTGAAAAACAGGAGTGTGAGCTGGCAGTGCCCTGGTGGGAGCCAGGAGCCCAACATTCTGCCATGTCAGAGAACTGCCATTTAGGCAGCATATAAACTATTTCAGATCACCAGCTGCAGGGGCAGCCAAGGGCAGCTAAAGAAGCTGTCGAAAAAAAAGTGTGACTGAAAATGTCATCCTTAGGAAGCCTAACTCTTCCAGTGACACACTGCTGGACCCAGCTAGACAAGTACAATGGCAGTTTATTATTGATTTCCCATTCGCTTTACCGTAGAAAGAGTCTATCTGCAACATTATAATGATGAAATTGTAATCACTTATAAAATGGAATATTATTCTGCCACAAAGAATGATAAACTAGAGTCATTTATATTCAAATGGACGTAGTTTGAGGACATACTCATAAGTGAAATAAATACGACACAGATGATAAATATCCTATCATTTTTATAATATGAGAAACTGAAGGTGTAAATGGGTTTTAAATGTATGATAGGTATTGTAAAATAGGAAGAAAATGTTCAAAAGGAAAAAGTACAAGTGAGTAGGGGTAAGTAAAGAAGGGAAAGAAAAAATTTGATGGTTAAAAAAAAAGATATGTCATATACTGGTGCAAATCCTCAATGTTGAATGTGATCAAAATGTGTATTTAAAATGTACCAATAAAATCAATTTACAAAAAGAAATAACAGCATTGTGAGGTGTAACAGAAAAATGGAAACCACAATGCTGGTATAACCTTTATATGAGCCTAGACAAAGTGTTGAACTCCAGGGAACAAATGATGGGCTTTTAGATGCAGAGAGAAAATCTTTACTCACAGAAGAATAAGAACATCATCTATATGGGCTGTACTGTTCTTGGTGATTTGACTGATACAGAGATAAAGCCTGGATTTTCTCTCTCAGCTATTTACAAACTGACCTCTTGTTTCTTCAAGTGTTTAAAATTTGAGTAAAATAACCATGTACCTTTTAAATATAACATTAATATAAATATAACATATAATATAGAATAATATATATAATATAATATATAATATTAAAATAATATAATATGATATAATATTTACAACAAAGTCCTTATATAGAATGCAGACATCACAGGGCAATGCTTTTATTTCACATTTCATATACTCTGTCCATTCTTCTAGGTTTGGATCAAGCCCCTTCTACTCTATGCACTCTGATTACTCGCAGAGTGATTACTTGCATTACTTTCCTGTGATATTCTTATATTCTGTTGGGGTTTTCAGTAAGTCACTTTATGTACACATACATTATATTTTCCAGCCATATTGACAGTTTTTGGAGGACAAGGCTCTCTAAAAATTACTTGACTTCTTATTTGAATCACTACACTATGGGAAATAAAACAAATATAGGCAAAAGTAGAGAGTACAGGTCCCTTTTAGAGGTTATTGTGTTAAAAAATAAACACTGTGGTTGACATATATGGTTTGTAGGCTACCAGTATATAATCACTGGTATAAACTAAGCTGTTAGTTTGCAAAGACAGAGTATGCTGGCAAGTTGAATTGGGCTATGAATACTAATTTTATATATGACAGAGGAAAACCTGGCATCAAAATAACTGAGCTTGGGCCAGGGATATAGCTCAGTGGTTCTGGTGCCTATCTTGCAAGCACAAGGGGCCCAGGTTGGATTCCCTAGTAACCCCCAGTAACTCACGCCTCAGCAGCAATCAGTACCAGATACCACAGTGCCAGGCGTGGTGGCTCACGCCTGTAATCCAGCACTCGGGAGGCACAGGCAGGAGGACTGCTGTGATGTGAGTTGGAGGCTGAGCTCAGAGCCAGCCTGAACCACAAAGTGAGACCCTGTCTCAAAAAATTGGGCTTTTAACCTTAAGGACAGGAAACATAGTAGTACAATATACCAACAGATGATACAAGGAAGGAAAAGCCAGTTGGTAAGTGGAGTTGGGGATTAGACTGAAGATAATATGTTCATTTTAAGTTATGAAGAAGTCAGCAGAATAGCTATGACAGCTTTGCCAATAGGGCATATGGAGGTTGAAAGAAAAAGCTGTCTATTACTAGGGAGCAGAACCAGGAAAATGTAGTGTCTCTTGACCCAAAGCAAGACACAGTTACAAGGAATACTATAGCCTTGAAGGACTAGCAGAGGGCTCATTGGATAGTAGGGGTACAAAAAAGATTTGTTGAATGAATGAATGAATGATACCATGAAGGATCCATAGTGTAGAAGGCAAGGCAACACATCAGACTTATTTTAGATGGACACAACATCTCAGCTACTATCCACAACTGGGCATCTCATAGAAAATTTTTTTCCACAAACCATACAATTTTAAAGGAGAAATGTTTATTTATTTTAAAATGTTATTTATTTTTATGGCACTGGGGATTGAACTCAGGCTTTTATGTTTGCAAGATAGGCACTTGAGTTAAATCCCTAGCCTAAAAGAGAAATATTCAATCATAACCAATAACTCCATTTATTTGGCTGTGCATTTTGATTGACGTTCTTGTAAGTTTGAACAAAAGATGAATCTAGACAAAAAATAAGGACACTAACTTCTACCACTCACTGCTATTGTACTATGCAGTGAGATCAGAATTTAGCATATAATGAACTGCATAATTTGCTTTAGCAAGAGAATGCTAAAGATCATGTTTGCCTCCCAGATAATCTTGTGATCTCCATGCCTTTTGCAATCTAGCCAAATTACTACAACCTTTGGTAAAAATAATCTAAGTATTTGGGGTACTTGTCTGCAATATCTTCATTTAAA